>JADLZL010001420.1:0-15305 GCA_015844335.1 Chrysopogon serrulatus
TAATAAATATTAAATATTATCGATTAGTATCATAATTAGTATCATCGGAAAGATCTTTGGATCTAGTTTTTTAACAAATTTATTAGAGACATAAATATTGCATGTATTTTCTAAACATTGAGTCAAACTCGTGGCACGAAAACCTACAGCGACAATTAAATAGGGACGGAGGGAGTACATCGGTATGTCTTTCTCTTCTCGAGCCATTAGAGACCCACACTTGTAACATCCAGCGAACAATGATGCTTGCCGCGGACACGAACCCACGCATGAGGAGATCGAACGTGGCCCCCTTTACAATGACATGGCAACGCCTTATATTCTTATGCATTCCTGCAGATAGGGGCATGTTTGTTACAGCTTAACTTCATCACCAGTGAATCACTTTTGTTGGCTTTTGGCTTCAAAAGCAGTTTTATTGGTAGTTGTTGAATTTATTTTCATAAACGTTTAGCAAAATAACTTCTCAAAGAAGATTTATATAGCTGAGAAAAGCTAGTATTTTTAGCTTTACCTTGGTTCTTGTGCTATAAGAGCAACTTCAGCCCAACATGCAAATTGGGCTCCTATTTTTTTCATATGCATGCTAACCTATAAAAAGTAGGGGTCCAAAATTGACTCCAACTCCAGCTCAAAACCCTATACTGGGGGAGGGGTAGGATCCTCCCAATTCTGGGGGGCCTGAAACTAAAATTTAGGGGTCTCCTAAAATAGGAGTCCAAATAGAAGCCCCATTAGAGTAGTTTTTTTGCTCAAGCCCCTAGAATTGGAATATGGGCCTGTTTAGGGGCTCTATTGAAGTTGCTCTAAGAGTTGCTAAAACAAGTTTTTAGAGATAAACTATTTTGAGAATAAGGAGAAGCTACATTAAAAACAACTTTATGAAGTTAGGACAGAAACCCTACAAAACAGGCATGGTGCTAATGTACACATAGCCAAATGGGTCAGGTCCATCTAGAGACCCCAGGCACGGTCCCGTGCATGACACTAGCACACCATAGCTTGACAATTATAGTACTAGGGCCGGCTTGGCTTGATGCTTAGAGCCATGCTTGGGCTGACATCTTGGCTTGTAGTGCTAGCCTAGGCATGACATGATGCCAGCCCATGTTTAGTGTAGCACATATTTATTGTAGCACTACATTATCAAATTATAGACTAATTAGGTTTAAAAGTCATTTTGCAGAGTAGTCGTTTTACTTATATTGCATATTTAGATTTGTAAATCATCTCAATTTAAAAAGTTGTCATCTATAAAGTTTTAGATCTCTTTAAACTCTACAGTTCGACATAAAGTTTGTATTAATATGATATAATACAAGAAAAATATCGTTTTTTATGTAAAACAAACTATCACTGCCAGACCATAGCTTCAACCGTCAGTGATAATGTCTATCATTGCCAGTTAGAGACACAAACCAGCAAATTCCACCTATCACGGTCGGCTCCAGCATAACCGATCGCGTTTGTGTTATTGTGTGTTGTAGTGATAGTGCATCGACAAATAAAGCTTTGTCGTGGAGCAATGTAGAACCGACAAAATTAAAGATTAGTGACTAGTGAGAGGGGAGGTTTGAGGATAAAACCAATATGGCAACATATGATGCTTTATTTGAGCGCCACTTGCAGAAAGAATACTGAGCATGCATGCAGGAACGCTTGTGGTCATACTATCTATAGCAGTGTTTGACTTGTATCTAATTATATGATGATGATTGCAAATACTCGACGCCGTGGTCAGTTTTGAATATATATACAATCTGAAAGCGCAGTTGGTCAGTTTTGCCAGAAACAGCAAGCAGCAGCCTATATATGTCTGTCTGTCGCGATCTGTCTGTCTGTCGCGAAACAGGAGAAACGTACAAGACACCCGCAGCAAGCAAAGGACCCTCCTCTTCCATTCTATTCCCGCCATTCCCTCTCTACCCTTCAAACTCGAAAAGAAATTTTTTTAATTCAAAATCAACCAAAACCATCTTCTTCCAAACTAATCAAGCAAAAAAAATTCCTTGCAGCTTCCTTCCACCTTTCGTGTACGTGGATCGTCCAAGTCCGTTCATGTCCGAGGCTGCCTGCCCTCCGTCGTCGGAGCAGAGCAGGCAGCACGCGCACGCCGCCGTTCTCCTTCCCCGCAGGCCGCAGCAGCCATGGGCCAATGCTGCGCCAAGGGCGCCGGCGGGCGGCGCCCGACGACGACGACGCGGCAGCGCCAAAGGCGGAGGAGGCGCCGAGCCGCGCTGCGTCGGCAAACCAGCGGCCGTCGTCGTCGGCTGCGGCGGCGCCTGCAGGCACCCCTACCAATAAGGGCGCCGCGACGGCGGCCTCGCCTTCCGGCGGCGGCGGCAGGTCCAGCACGAGCAAGCCGCCGGGCCCCTGGGCGCGGTGCTGGGCCGCCCCATGGAGGACGTGCGCGCGACCTACTCCATGGGCAAGGAGCTCGGCCGGGGCCAGTTCGGCGTGACGCACCTGTGCACGCACCGCGCCACCGGCGAGAAGCTGGCTGTCAGCACCCTTAGAGCGCTGCCGGATGTAGCTAGATAGATGGGGGAAGAACTCGGAGGAATCTCACTCGGTTCCTTCTCCAGGAAGAAGAAAGGAAAGGTTCAGCTTACAGAATACTTGTTCGGTGTCTCACCAACCACTCGACTCGCCTCTTATCACTCAGAGCTGCCCTCAGCCACACACATTACAGACCCATTGTGGGCCGGACGTACGCACGCTTTTAGTCTTGGGCCTCCTGCTTCTCCTGGGCTGCTCTCCATCATTGACATCGGAGCCCACAGGGTGGGGTACCGTGACATTCCCCCCCCCTTGGGAGCCGGCGTGTCCCCACGCCGGGGCATAAGGAAACTTCTGGCGAAGAGCGGTGATGTCCTCCCAGGTGGCGAGCTCGGCGTCTAGACCAGTCCACTTGATCAAGCCTTGCGCGACGGAGCCGGAGCTGCGGTGATGGAGACGACGCTGCAGGACGGCTTCTGGAACCTGGAGCGCGTCGCCCACCTCAGGTAGAGTGCTGGAGACCGGATTCTTGTTTGCAGAAGCCGGCTTGAGGAGGGAGACGTGGAAGACGGGGTGGACCGTCGATGACGCCGGGAGCGCGAGCTTGTAGGCGACGTTGCCAACCCGCTCCAGCACCTCGAAGGGGCCGAAGTACTTGAATGACAGCTTCTGGTGTGCGCGCGGAGCCAACGAAGACTGGACGTAGGGCTGGAGCTTGAGGAAGACCGAATCGCCGACGTTGAAGGAACGCTCAGAACGGCGTTTATCGGCCTGATGCTTGATGCGTTGCTGGGCTCGATGAAGATGATGTTGAACCGAGGCCAGCATCGTCGCACGTTCCGCCAGCAAGGCATCAACGTCTGGGACAGAGGTGGCGAGCAAAGGTGAAAGTCCAAAATGACGAGGAGGGTGCCCGTAGAGTACCTCGAATGGGGAACGGTTGAGGGACGTATGATATGTTGTATTGTACCAATACTCTGCAAGTGATAGCCAGCGGATCCAACGTTTTGGGCAAGAATGCACAAAACAGCGAAGAAAGGTTTCCAAGCACTGGTTGACCCTCTCCGTCTGCCCATCCGATTGAGGGTGGTAAGCGGAGCTCATACACAGCGTCACCTGAGCCAGCCGGAACAGCTCTTTCCAGAATGTGCTGGTGAAGATGCGGTCTCGGTCGGATACAATGTGAGTAGGCATCCCATGCAAGCGGTAGACATGATCTAGGAAAAGCTGAGCCACTGTTTGAGCATTGAAGGGATGCAGAAGTGGAACGAAATGAGCAAACTTACTGAACCGGTCCACAATCACCATAATGCAGTTGGCTGAACCGGAGCGGGGCAAACCCTCGATAAAATCCATGGATAACATCTGCCATGACTCAGAAGGAACAGGCAGAGGTGAAAGCAGTCCAGGGTACTTGGCGTGATCAGGCTTGGACTGAATGCATACAGAACAGGAAGACACAAAGGCCTTGACATCAGCTTTGAGTCCCTTCCAGGCAAACAGTTTGCGGACGCGGCCATAAGTGACAGGGAACCCAGAGTGGCCCCCGATGGCGCTGTCATGCAGGGCTGTAACAATCTGAGTTTGTAACGGCTTGTTGTCGCCCACCCATATACGGTCATGGAACTTGATGACGCCGTTAACCAGTGAATACGGTGGGGAACCAGTAGGAGATACAGACAAAGCCTGGAGAAGCCGCTGGGAAAACGGGTCCTGAGCATAGCCGGCTGACACCTCCAAAAGCCAAGATGGGGAGGAATAAGAGATAGACTGCACCTGGGCCGGAGGATCTGGGTGGCGGGACAGTGCATCCGCAGCGAGGTTGGATGCTCCAGCCTTATATATCACTCGGTATTGCAAGCCAGCCAACTTGGTATACATCTTGAGCTGCCACGGGGTGTGGAGGCGTTGGTCAGTGAGATGCATGAGACTGCGCTGATCTGTGAAAATAACAAATTCGGCATGCTGCAAATAGCTGCGCCATTGATCCACTGCAACCAAAATAGCCAAGTACTCCTTATCATAGGTGGACAATCCACGAGTGCGAGGACCCAATGCTTTACTGACAAATGCCAATGGGTGGCCATCTTGGAGGAGGACTGCGCCTACACCACGATCAGAAGCGTCAGTTTGAATCTGAAAAGGCCGGTTGAAGTTGGGCAGAGATAAAACTGGAGCTGACACAAGGGCCGATTTCAGAGCTGAAAAGGCAGAGGAATGAGCTGGTGTCCAAATGAAAAGAGAGCCCTTCTTCAACAAATCAGTTAGGGGCCGAGCAATGACTGCAAAGTTTTGGACAAACTTGCGATAGTATCCTGCGAGGCCTAAGAAGCTCCTGAGCTGTTTAACATCTTGAGGTTGGGGCCAAGCTTGGACTGACTGAACCTTTGAAGGGTCGGTGGCCACACCATCTGAGCTAATAACATGCCCCAAATAAGACACGCGTCGCTGCGCAAACCGGCACTTAGATAGTTTAAGCAACCAGCCATCCTTTTCAAGCAATAAGAAGACCTGCTCAAGAAGGGACAAGTGCTCCTCCAAGGAAGAACTATAAATGAGTATATCGTCGAAGAATACCAACACGCCCTTACGGAGCAGAGGCTGCAATGTAGTGTTCATCGCTCCCTGAAAAGTATTTGGTGCACCCGTGAGGCCGAAAGCCATGACCGTGAACTCAAAATGGCCCCAGTGTGTTTGGAAGGCTGTTTTGTGCTCTTCTCCTGGTGCTAGGCGAATCTGATTGAAACCTGCTCGGAGATCCAAGCTAGAAAACCATGATGCCCCAGAAAGCTCATCAAGAAGCTCATCAACTATGGGTATCGGGAACTTGCTCTTGACTGTCAAGGCGTTGAGCTGTCTGTAATCGACGCAAAAGCGCCACGTGCCATCTTTTTTCCGTACCAGCAGGACAGGAGATGAGAAAGCACTACTGCTCGGCTGAATCAGACCATTCTTCAACATATCAGACACTTGAGATTCTAACTCCGACTTAAGAGCTGGAGAGTACCGATACGGCCGGACAAATACAGGCTGGGCACCAGCTACCAGAGGTATCTTATGGTCACAAGCACGCCTGGGTGGAAGGGCAGACGGCTCAGCAAACAGGTGACTGAACTGAGACAGTACTGCCTGAACCTCTGGTGGCAATACAGATGACTCTGTTTCTGCTGGGTCGGCTGCTATATGGGACAACTGTATCAAGGAGCAGCCCGCTGGTACAGGTTTGTCACCGTAGAGAGTGATCTGCTGAGTGCCATATGTTATAGTCAGCCATTTCTGCCGCCAGTTGATCTTCATAGGTGAAAATGCTTCCAACCAGTCCATACCAAGGATAAGATCATATATGCCCAACGGGATAACCTTCAGATTGGAGTGAAAGCGAGTACCCTGCACGGACCATTCAACAGAAGGAAACTCAGAAGCACACTGCACAGAGGCACCATCAGCAATCTTAACACCCACTGGAACAGCCATCTGCTGAACACCCGGAAGCTCAGAAGCTACTGATGAAGATAGGAAAGAATGCGTGCTGCCTGAGTCGACCAATATCACCACAGGATGCCCCAACAGAGAACCAGAAAATTGCATCGTGTGAGGATGTGGAGAGGCTGAAACAGCAGATGCTGACAGTAATAGAAGTAACTGGCTTGGAGAAGCAGAGGATTCAGGATCAACGTCCTCGACAGACTGAGCCTCCATGAAATCTTCATGACAGCACTCCCAGAATTCTTGCAAGGCGTGTAACTGAGGAGGAGCACAGCGGTGGCCTGGTGACCACTTCTCGGCACAGCGGATGCAAAGGCCACGCGACTTGCGGCTGGCGCGAAGGTTGGCCAACCGGTCGTCGACGACTGATGGAGACGGAGCTTGACGCTTATCATCGCCCCCAACACGCCGGTCCAGAGGTGCAGGAGTGGTCGCCTGCTTGACCGCAGGGTCGGCTGGTGAAAATGTTGCCCGTCCAAACGACGGCCTTGACGAAGATGACTCAGCACGCCTGGGATCCCGCGAGCGCGACGAATCCGACGCCTCCTCCTGCAACAGCGCGAGAGTACAAGCAGCATCGAGGGTTGCAGGACGGGAAACAAGTATAACAGCGCGAATGTCATTACGGAGTCCATCAATGAAACGTGTGGTGAATGATAAGGTGTCAGGATTAGGATTGTAGGACTTGAGTTGATCGACAAGCTCAGTGAACCGATCGACATAATCGGTAACAGTGGAGGTTTGGCGTATATGGAACAATTGGCGGAGCAAAAGCTCATGCTGATCCCTACTGAATCTCTCATGGATCATGGAACAGAACTTAGGCCAATCTATGGATGAAATGCAGCTCTCGACAGATTGAAGCCAACGCTTGGCGGCTCCAGCAAAATGCATAGTAGCGACGCGCACCCACATGGACTGCTCAACCGAATACATATCGAAATAGTTTTTGGCACATGTAATCCAAAATTGGGCGTGCTCACCATCAAATTGGGGAAAATTGAGTTTAGGGAGGCGACCAAGCTGGTTGGGGTATGGTGAGGGAAAGGATGAGTGAGGTTGATTAGTCGGTGTAGGGAATTGAGGGAATGCACGGGGAGGTGGATTTGGCAGTGTGGGAAATTGAAGTGGCAAGGGAGGGCTATGGTGTGGGAAACTCTGCGAAGAAGGGGGATCAGGTGGATGATTGTGCGGGTGGAAATTGAAGGATGGGGGAGGAGGTAGATTGTACGTACCATTGGCCGGGTTTGGGACTATGGTCGTCACCGATCCATAGCCCCGCTCCCGTGTATTCAAATCGACGCGGTGCCCACTGGGCCAGTTGGTCGGAAATCCGGCAGGTGAGCGCCCGGCGACCATGTCTGGAGGAGGGAAGATGCCCGGTTGAGGCGCCGGGTTTCCCTTGGCGACGCGCTCACAAAGCAGAGACGCGCGGCGAACCTCGAAACGGGCGTCCTCGACAGCCGCTTCGATCCACGGTCGCCAATCCTCCAGCGCGGCGATGCGGTCGTCGCGCTTGCCGTGGACGGCGGCGGCCGGGAAGCTCGATGTCGTTGACGCTGGGCGCCCAAGTCGAAGACGCGCTGGTCGACGTCGCGGCCCCACTTGTCGATGTCGATTGCAGACTCCGATTGCGCGGTACAGAAGAGCTCCAGGGCGGAGATCCGATCCGGAGCGTTGGGGAGGCAGTCGCAGAAGCTCTCGAGGTCGGAAATTCGCTGCTCCGCCGCTGCCTGGACGCCGGCCGCGTCCGTGTAGAGGCTCTGAAGCGAGGAAATCTGGCGATCTACCTCCACATCGCGTGCCTGGCGAGAGGAGGACATCTCCACGAGCTTGGCGTCGACGGCCTCGAGGCGACGCAGCACCTCGTCGAACGCAGACTTGATCGAGGGCTCCATGAATCCCCGAGATCGCTGTAGGCGAGTAAAATGGGGGTGGGAGGGAACTCGATCCAGCGCCGCCCACGGACGACTAGGTCTCTGATACCAGATGTCAGCACCCTTAGAGCGCTGCCGGATGTAGCTAGATAGATGGGGGAAGAACTCGGAGGAATCTCACTCGGTTCCTTCTCCAGGAAGAAGAAAGGAAAGGTTCAGCTTACAGAATACTTGTTCGGTGTCTCACCAACCACTCGACTCGCCTCTTATCACTCAGAGCTGCCCTCGGCCCACACACATTCTGAGACCCATTGTGGGCCGGACGTACGCACGCTTTTAGTCTTGGGCCTCCTGCTTCTCCTGGGCTGCTCTCCATCATTGACATCGGAGCCCACAGGGTGGGGTACTGACCCATTGTGTTAGCAACCTCAGGCCCAGTCCAACACTCCACCTCCCATAGGTTCGGACGTTCATGCGCTCATGGCCCACTTATAAGACAAGAGGCCCAATTCCTCCCAAAAGCCCGGACTGATGGGAGAGGGATGCTCTCCCTTATAAGGTGGTCATGGCCCCCTAGCCTTGGCAAGGTGGTACTAAACCTGAGGTGCCTGACATCCCACCCCCCATAAGGTGGTGCCCCTGACATCCCACCCCCCATAAGGTGGGCCACCCCCCATAAGGTGGTGCCTGGGCTCTGATACCATTTGTTAGCAACCTCAGGCCCAGTCCAACACTCCACCTCCCATAGGTTCGGACGTTCATGCGCTCATGGCCCACTTATAAGACAAGAGGCCCAATTCCTCCCAAAAGCCCGGACTGATGGGAGAGGGATGCTCTCCCTTATAAGGTGGTCATGGCCCCCTAGCCTTGGCAAGGTGGTACTAAACCTGAGGTGCCTGACATCCCACCCCCCATAAGGTGGTGCCCCTGACAGAGGTATGGACCGGAGGCCGACATCTGGAGCGTCGGCGTCATGCTCTACATCTTCCTCGCCGGCGTGCCGCCGTTCTGGGCAGGTAGGTCGTCGTGCCTTTGGTTTCTCGATCGATCGATCGGAGTCCTCCATCGGATTCTTCATGGTTTCTGAATGGAGGCTCTTGGTGTTGGCAGAGAATGAGAATGGCATCTTCACCGCCATCCTGCGTGGGCAGCTTGACCTCATAAGCGAGCCATGGCCGCATATTTCACCGGGAGCCAAGGATCTCGTCAGGAAGATGCTCCACATCAACCCCAAGGAGCGACTAACGGCGTTCCAGGTCCTCAGTAAGTAGTAAATCTCGACATGTTGTTACCATTAGAAATGTTGCATTGACATTGCTGATGTAAACTTGCTTGTAGATCACCCATGGATCAAAGAAGACGGGGATGCACCTGACACACCACTTGACAATGTTGTCCTCAACAGGCTCAAGCAGTTCAGGGCAATGAACCAGTTCAAGAAAGCTGCGCTGAGGGTACATAATGAAGTGTTAAACAACACTGCTTAATTACAAGGGAAATTTAATTCAATTTAATTATGCCCTTATAAACCTAATGTAGATCATAGCTGGCTGCCTGTCTGAAGAGGAGATCACCGGGCTCAAGGAGATGTTCAAGAACATCGACAAAGATCACAGCGGGACCATTACGCTTGAAGAGCTCAAAAACGGGTTGGCAAAGCATGGAACCAAGCTATCTGACGGTGAAATTCAGCAGCTGATGGAAGCAGTGAGTTTTCAGAGTTTACTATTCAAAAAGCTGTGGTTCTATTCAAAATGAGACGGTGATCGATCTGAAAAAAAAGGATCCCTTTTGAAACCTTCTATATAATTCCAGGCTGATGCTGATGGCAATGGGTTAATTGACTACGAAGAGTTCGTCACTGCGACAGTGCACATGAACAAATTGGACAGAGAGGAGCACCTTTACACAGCATTCCAGTATTTTGACAAGGACAACAGTGGGTAAGTTGAACGTTGAAATGACACAGGGGCTACAGATAAATATATCAAAGAAGAAAACATATAATTCATTTATTTCACAGGTACATTACGAGAGAAGAGCTTGAGCAAGCCTTGAAGGAGCAAGGGTTGTATGACGCAGAGAAGATCAAAGAGGTCATCTCAGAGGCCGATTCTGACAATGTAAGGAACAGATACTATGTAAAATTTAGTTGACATATATAATGAACCATAGAAACCACAACACCATCAATGTTACAAGGAATTAATGGTGGGTGGGTGCATATAGAAATATAATCTAGTAGATCAAATGATTAAATGTTTGCTTGTGTGTTGCTTGAATATTAGTTTCTTAAATCAATAGACTAACACTTACTTTGCACATGTAGGATGGAAGGATAGATTATTCAGAGTTCGTGGCGATGATGAGGAAAGGGACCGCTGGTGCTGAGCCAATGAACAACAAGAAGAGGCGAGACATAGTCCTAGAGTGAAGCAGCAAGTGCGTAGTGTGTATAGTGCTCAAACAAAACAAGTTTCCACAACTGTACACTAATGCAAATGGAATTACTTTTTCGATCAGTTGATGGATGGTACGGTTGTGTACAATGTGCTGTTGATTGCTGGTTTTGAATACAATACATACAGAAACTGATAAGGAAATGGAGATGCATGCTAGCTAATCACTCCGGAAGTCCTGCACCTAACAGAAGCTGAAGGTACTACTGCTAGAGACAGAACAATCAAGTACATGATTCTTAAGATTATTAGTGACAGCTATTATATTTTCATTTGTACTAGTGCAAAAACAGATGATACATTTTGAGGGAACATCGTGCAACAAGAAGAAAACTCCAAAAAGTTCAATTATTTTCTTCATGCAAATTGAACAAACGATATGGGTATAACCATAGGACAGGAGACACAATGATGCCAGTTTATCAACCAAAATGAGAAGTGGCATTAGCTAGTACCAATCAGATCTCAAAGCATCCCAACATATGGCAGAGGAATGTTTCTCTATGTAAAAGAAGTGGCTATCGCAATTATTAATTCCACAGATTGTACAAGGAACATTTTGACACTCGAGACAACCACTGACAAAAACTGACAATGGCATCATTCTGGCACAGTAATTGCTGAAAAGATATCAATGTCAGAGTCTGTGTATTAACTCTTATCACAACATGCATATATCAAATCAACAGAAAGATTACACATTTAACCAAAGATGTTGACAAAGTGGACAAGTGGTGTATATATATATGATCCTTGAAAGCTATGGAGCCAGTACAATTTTACAGTAACGTGCAAAGCTACAGCAGGTACTATCATTTTCATAGCAGGTACTATCATTTTCATGGAGGCATTGCAACGAACAGTTGCATGGTGCGCACAGACGTGGTGATCTGGCAACAGGAAGCAGAGAACGCCCTGACCGACCACATCCAATCCAATGCGATGATGAAATCAAGACATACCCTCTTGGTTAAGGACCTTACAATACAATACAAGGCACCTAATCAAATAAAGGAAAACATGGTAACCCACACAAGCATCTTACTAGATACAACCACGCGCTACGAGGCATGTCAAAATCCAGGTGCTGTGCTGAGGTGGATGGGAAAGGACCGACTTGCTCCTGACCTAGCCGCCGCCCGACCCTGTCAGCCCCGCCGCCGCCGCCGCCGGAGACGCCGGCCGCCGCCATGGCTCCGGCGCCCCCCCACCTCCTCCTCCCCTCCGGCCCCGCCTCCCTGCCCCTCCCCCCCTCCCCCTCGCCTCGGCTGCCCCTGCCCGGGGGCTGCAGGCCGCCAGCCCCCCGCAGGCCCCGCCCCCGCCGCCCGCCGTCGGGCCGGCCGCCGCCGCCTCTCTCGCGGATCCGGCCGCCCGGCCTCCTCTCGCGCGGATCCGGCGCCACGCCCCCTCCTCACCGCCGGGGGCTTCTCCCGCCTCCTTCCATGGGCGGAGGCGGGCGGTACCGGCGCTGTCGCGGCCACGGCCGCGCGGGGCGTGGAGGCCGGGCTGGCACCTCCCTCCCACTGCTGGCCGCGGTCGGGCTGGCTGCGTGGCCGCTCCGCGTCCGGTGGTGCGCCGGCGCCTCCCTTGCCGTCTGCGGGGGCGGCCGATTCGCGGCAATCGCCGCCGCCGCCGGGAAGCTGCCCGCGGTCTCCGCCTCGCTGCCGCCCGTCGCGCCCCTCCGCCGACGCCCGGGCCACGGAGGGCGGAGCTGCTGCTGCGGCCACCTGCGCCGGCGCTCCGGCAGCGGGCACCAGCAGCTCCGCCATCGCGCCGAGGCTGTGGGCGCCGACACGGAGCTGCCGCGCCCCTCCCCGCCGTCGCCGGCGAAGCATGCCGCGGGCGTGGGTGCCGTCGCCTCTCCGGCGTGCCCCTACCTGCCGCCGCACGCCGGCTGCTCGGCGACTTACCCGAAAGCCAGCGCCGCCCGGCCTGAGGCCCCTGCGGAGGGGCTTCGGACCACTGGGCGCATGGAATCCCCGTCGGGCAGCCCGTGTGCCCCCTTCATGGCCCGGCTGCAGCTCGCCGTCCACCCCGGCTGCCGGCGGCCGCGGCCGGGCCCTCGCCGGAAGCCGCCCCTTCTTCCCCGCATCATCCGGCCGGTCCAAGGCGCAGAGGTGGGAGGACGGCTGCTTCTCAGACTGCTCCGACGACGATGACGACCTCCTCCTCGAGCCGGAGGAGCCTCACCGCCGGGCGGCGCGTCGACAGCTCGCCGGTGCCAACGCAGAACTCGGCCATCGGGGTTGGCGGCCTCTCGTTGCAGCATGGTGGCGGGGAGGCTCGGGCGACCGGTGTCACTGGGGGTGACGCCGCCGTGGCCCCTCCCCAGCCCGCGCCGCCGGAGGCGGGCGCCCAATGCACCGGCGTCCACGTCGCCACCGGAGGAGGAAGCCCGCTGGTCTGGGTGCCGCCCGGCCGCATGCTGCCGCGCAACCGGTGGCCCCAGCTCGAGTGCCGGTGCACCTGCGGCTTGGGCCCAACTGCCGTGCCTCAGCCCCGGACATGGACGGGTGGCAGGTCGTCCTTCCGCAGCGCCCGGGGCCCAAACAGCAGCCGCGTGCGGCTGCACAGGCGGGTGGCAGCGCCAACCCGTCGGGGAGGGGACGGGACCGCGTCCGCGGATAGTGCAAGACCGCTGCCTCAACTGCTTCTCTACCGCCCACCGTGTCGCCACCTGCAGGAGGCCCACGCGCTGCTTCAACTGCAAAGGCTTCAACCACTTCGCGAGGGACTGCAAGCGGCCGCGCTCGCCCACCGCGGAGCCGGCCAGCGGGCCGATGGCCGCTTTGTTCGTCGGCACCGGGGGGTGGCCTGGGAACCCCTCGTGCCGCCCAGGGAGCGACGCCCTCGCTACCGCGCTCGCCCGGACACACCGCTGGACGCCGGTGGAGGAAAGTGGGAAGCCAAAGACGACAACGCGGAGACGAGCCCGAGGTTCTCCGTGGTTGTCCCGCTCAAGGCCGCGGCTCCTCCGACATCCCGCTCGAGGGCGTCAGCGCTGCCATCGCCCGCTGCCGCCGGCCGGCAGCCGGACGAGGTCGTTATCCGCCACTTTGGCATGGGGCCCCCGGCCGCGGCTTCACCGCACGGACGGCGCGGGCGCTGCCACCGGCGGTGGCCGCGCCGAGAGCTCGCTGATCAGCCCGTGAGCCGGGACGCACCTACGCCGAGGTAGTCTCCAGCCGACAGCCCCGCGGCCACGAAAGCTCCCACCTCAGTGACGGCGACCCACAGGCGGTGAGCGCCTAGTCCGGCCAGGCCGGCGCCGCACCTGCCCCCTCTGCGCCTCACCTCCAAATGGGCGCCGCCGCCCAGGATCGTAGGACAGGACCGGCGCCACCGTGGGACGCCGGGAGGCGCCACCAGCCTCAGAACAGAGGGGCCGCCAACGGGCGCTGTCCCTAGGGCGCAGGTCCGGGCGCCCAAGGCGCCAAACGCCTCAGGCGGGCCGAACACCGCCTCGGCCGCCCTCCGGGAGCGCAATCGCGCCATCGACGTCCGCCACTCCGACAAAGACCGCCCGGCGCCCAGCCCAAAGCCGAGCCACCGATGCCCTCGTCATTCTTGATGGGGAAGAGAGCACAGGGACTTCAGGCGAAGGCGAGCAACCCCTTGCAGGAACCGCCCGGCAGCCGCAGCTTGACACCCCCGCGATCCGGACCGTCGACACGGCTGGCCCAACACAAGCGAAAGCACGCCGACCAGCCTAGGGGCCGCGCATCGCTGGCAAGCCGTCGAGCGCCTGGCCCCGCCGTATGGTTGGATCGGGAGGACGCCCGGCGAGCCACGACGGCAGCCTGGCACTGGGGACGCCGGACGACCACTGCTTTCTCCCCCACCGGGTTCGAAAGCAAGCATCGGAGGGAATCTCTCCCCCGCGATACCCAGGCTGCAGGCCGCAGAGGGTGATGCCCAGCCGACACCGCCCTTGCCGGATCTCCCCCAGACGCCGTTGCAGCCCCTCGTGCGCAGACACAGCGAATGGGACAGCCCGAGCCACGGACGCCGCAGCCACCAGGGTGCAGCCCCTCGGGCGCAAAGAACAGCCTCCCAGGGAGATGCCTCCAACAGAGTGGCTCGGCGGCTCGAGGACCTCCACCGGTCTTCGCTGAGGAAATTCCGGCAACGCATCCCGCGCAAGAACGCCTCGCCTCGCTGCCGCCGCCAACCCGTGCAACGCCACAAGTCGTTGCCGAAAAGGAGCCGGAGAATTGCCGAGCAGCCCCCGCCGAGGGTGCCGCTTCCAAGCGCGGGGAATACCTCGTCATGAAGCGCATGGGCTTCTTGGAGGGCGCGGACAAAATCAACACGGCAGCGAAGAAGGCATACGACAGTATCTTCGTTGACAAGCTCTCCGCATCGCACACCTAGGCCATGAGGGTGCTCTTCGCCGATCCGACACGGCCGAGGGACCTTGGGGGCTCGCGCGCCTAAGCGCCCTCGAGGCCGGGACGGCCAACCTACGTTGTTTAATTCGTGAGTAATAGCTTCTAGGCTTGGCGCTTAGGGGAGAGAGCTTCTTAGACAACATGTAATCCCCAAGCGCTCCGTTTCAACTCTGTACCAAAACTCCTTTCTTAAATACAATGATACGCAAATCTTTTGCGTATTCGAGAAAAAAAAAAGATAAAAGTCGATGAAGGTCAAAATGCCTGTTAACTCCCTGATCTGGATCAGGGTTGTCCAACTTAATTTTTATTCGGATCAAAGAGTGACGTGTACACAGTGGCGGATCTTAAGGGGGGCTGGGTGGGCTCCAGCCCCCCTTAAAGCACCTAATTAGCACTAAAATTACTGTAGCAAAAACCTAAAATCACCATCAAATCATCATGCAAATCAATATATCCATTGTTTTAGCCCCCGCTTGTCTCCCATCCTACATCCGCCTCTGCGTGTACAGAGGGAGGGCCAAGGACGTCTGGCGTGTGCGATGGAAGAGTTTTTTTCTTTCTCGAATATGCATGAGAATTCCATATGTATC
>JADLZL010001421.1:0-55872 GCA_015844335.1 Chrysopogon serrulatus
TCTGATGGAAGTAAAATAGGAAACCACCTACATATATCTAAGACAAAGTAGTAGATTCTATTCATGTTTTATGGAGTAATCTTCCTTTGTAGTAACATTGATAGCTAAAAATTTTCATCCAGGACGACTCCATTTAGTACAGATATTTATGTATGAATATGGATATCTGCGTCGAGAAAGTACATGGACATATAGAGAAGTTATAAATAAAAAAATGAGAAGGTCACCAAGATTGTAGTATCACTGCAAATATTGAGTGTATGTGAACTCAATTTAGCCATATTCAGTTGCTAGTTAGGTCTCTAACAATATTGCCATATTAACATACTCATGTGAATATCTAAGGATAAGTAAAGGAAGATGAGCAAATAAACATGCAGTCATTATGAAGAACAAAAAATAGAACTTATCAAGATGCTGCCATGTCCATTGTAGACCAATTAGCAAGCATAATGCAAATCCAGAAAAGCTGGCAGAAGCAAAAGAAAATAGTAGAAATTTGATATCTAACAAGCTCAAAGCAAATGAAGTTACAAATTGAGGTGAGATGAATCTGGAATGGAGTGGCAATATGCATTAGCTTGGACTCTGCATTTGACCTACAGAAATGAACTTGTACACGAACATTTGCCTTTTTTAGACATGACATAGGGAGGCAAATCCAAAGGTCAGAGAAAAAGGTATGAGCCAGTAACATATAATCACCATATTCATATCGGCATAGTTGTATTCCAATGTCGATGTGTACCTTCTAAAACTGCTTTGCATAACAAAAGTACAAAACAATAGTGAGATTGCTTAAATAGGCTCTGCTAACATATAACTCTAATATTCAGTAGGCTCTACCTAGAAACCAGAACACAGTAAGCAAGAATGGATCAACCATGCTGTCGGGTAGGTTATACGTAACTAATAGACATGGTTGACTAAATAGGACTATTTACACAAAAAAGGAATTAGATATGGCAAACAAAAAGCAGACATTCATTATATGGTATAGTCGTTAACTTGACTTGCGAAATCACATTATAGGCTTGCACAAACAGTGGATTACTGGATCTGTAAACATGCCATAGTCAATAATTCATCAGTTAAGGCTATAAACATAGGTGTTTGAAGTAACTTCACTGATACAAATTCCTATGTCATTATCATAGCCAAGTGTTGTGAAATGCTATAAATATAATTTGAACTGTAGCGGCCTACAAGCGCGAGCTGGAAAACTCTAAAGGAAACTATCATACTCTCGTAAATCTTTCAATGCAACTATAGAACATTTTCAAAGAAATACTCCAAATTAATGGTAGAGGTATTAGCTTAATAATTCAAAAGTCTGGGCCAAAGGCATTTTGAAATGCCCAAAAACTTTAATCTAAATCATTCATGTTTCAAACCAATACAAATTAGAAAAGAGATTTGTTACATATAACTAAGACTCATGTTCAAGTTCAAGCTTTAAAGCTAGCATGAACGGTTTACCATCCTAACAGATGACCTAGAGCACTATGTAAGGTTACCATGGTGTAATTTATTAGAGAAGAAATAGTAATGTGCTATAGAGGATAAGCAAATGTGTAAAGAATAACAGAAGGAAGATGGCCATACATGTGCATCTTGAAGCTAATTTAGGATAGGAACAACAGATATGGCTATCAAAAGGAGTAACCCATAATAGCAGGTAGAACTACATGCATAGAAGTAGGTGGTATAAACAATATCTGTATTATAGGATACTAAGAAAATTTAGACATTTTGTTGGATGCTCTTTTATTAGAGTTAGTACCTGATTTTATTATAGAGGGACCAGTTGAGTATATCTACTCTAACATTTCCTAAAATTAGCTTTAATATGGGTTCACCAGAGCCTGAGCGAGTTTGGATAGAGCACTTGTTTCATCATGAACCTCTATTTGCAATAACAGAGTCTCATGAGCAGTGGGCAAGTTGTTCCTCTCTATGTGTTTTCACAATAGTATAGTATCTATAGCAAACCAAGTACATTATTTTGATAGCATCATCTTCAGAACAAAGAGAGGCCCATTGGCAGCAACCCTGCAGAAAATAGGGATAAGGTAATTAAAAAAGCATCATCCCCTTAAGAACAAATATGATAGAGGGAAAACAGTAACATGGATGAACTGCTCATTGTGCAGCATACAAACAATAAATTGCTTGGGCCATAAAGAACTCCCAAAGTTAGATTATCAAGTAACTAAAACAGCTAAGGAATGTATAATTGTTAATTATGCACTTCCTTAGCACCAAAACAGATAATATATGTACCTCCCTTCAGTTGTATGATGCTCCATTATCAACATCTGTAATTCGCCAATCAATGTCGAAGATACCAAAGGCATGCACATACAAGATGCACATGAATAAGACTGAAACAATTATTTTTCCCATAGATCAAGCCCAGTGAACATTCAAAAGTTGTTAGGTTGCACAAGCCTCATAGGACATAGTAGGTGATAAGATCATATGACCCGAGCACGGTGCTGACCACCTCGGCACACTTTGGACCTGAGGACACTTGGGAGTATGTTTCCTCTCTCCACACCAATGTCGTCCCATCGGTCACTTTTGGTCAATCAGGACCATTTTTTGCAGATAGCTTTTGTAAGCCAAGACCATCATGATGATATATTGAAATGGTCAATTGGCTATAAAAAAGAAAAATAGAAATGAGGAGAAATAAAGATAAAAGGTAAAAATATAATATAAATAGATAAGGAAAATTAAATTAAAAGGAATAAAAGAAAATAATGAGAAAAGAAAAGAAAAAAAAAAAGAAACCCTACTCACCTAAGTTTTTTTTTGAGCCAAACCCTACTCACCTAAGTGCAACGCACCGTCCTAATTACCTCTGGCCCAATCAAAAGTTGAATGGCCCAACTTAGCTCACGTACAGACAAAGGTAGCTCACCATGGACGGTCGGTCTCCTCCACACGGGTCGTGCTGTTTATATGGGCAGCTTCTTAAGTTGAACCTGTTTTGAAAAATAATTGGTTAAAATAGTTTTAGATTTTTAGTGGTAGTTGTATAATAATTTATATTATTTTTGTGAAGAAAAATAGGAGAATCATTTTTCTCTCCAAATCTTTTTTTTTTTTGCAAGACCAAATCTTTGTTACACAAACGGGTCCGACTCCTTTAAAGCTCTTTGTGAAGAGCTAAGTCCTAGTAATCATTTGATAGAACTAATTATAAGAGTATTTTCAAGAGTATTTTTCTAAAATTTTCTGTCTAAATTATCACTTGGAATGAGCAAAAATTATTTTCTATATATTTGTGCGCCTCAACAACTTTCCTATATTTTGTGCGCATTTTAGAGAGGCATTCTCGGCATTCTCGCACTTCATCTTTAGCTAGCGAGAAATCCACAAAAGAGGAGCCTATATTTAGAAATCCAAATAACAAGGCTATTAGAGGGTTTTTTATTTTATCAAAAATCTCTATTGTTATAAATTAAAAAAAATTTAGAGTTTCTCTAATAAGAAACAAAAAAAAAAACTGAGCCGAAGCCCAAACGCCCGAGGTGGTCAGCGTCCTCGAGTCCAACCAAACACTGGGAGGAATTCCAACACTGGGACGCAAGATTGGCGCGCCCGCTCCGCAGCTGGTTAGAAGGAGGATAGAACGGCCGAGTAAAGGTAGCCCAATTAACCATTCCTTCCATAGCAAGCTCACTCGGCAGCAGCAGTGCAGCACTTTGACAAGGGTCCCCAACACAAGACGGGCCGTGGGTGAACAACGAGCAAGCGGCCCGTGCACAGCGCGGCCGGCTCGGCCCGGCCCGTGTTGGACTGCGTGTGCGTGGGACTCAGAAGAGGGGAGCAGAGCAGGAGCAGTCCACCCCGCGGCCGCCGTACTCTCCGAGCCATTCTGTCGCTTCTCAGTCTCACCCTCTCCGCCTCCGCCCCCCTCCCTGCCACGGCCTCTCCTCCACTGCCCCCCGGAGTCTGATCTGCTGCAACGACGACCGCCTGCTATACATGGTACTGTTCTAGCCCGGACCAAGGCTCTCACTTCCTCCCTGTTCAGATTAGTATAAGTATACTCCGTACTAGATTTTATCTGATTTTGGATTAGATCAAGACTCTCACTCCCCTGTTCAGATTAGCACTAGATTTCATTGGATTGGATTAGATCGGATTGGTTGGGTAGGGAATTGCCGCAGATCGGGTTGTGCGTGCGATTGCTGCAGTCGGCGGCTCGCTTAGTTTACTGACTGATGGGTTCGCTTAGTTTTACAGATGAGTTCGCTTGGTTCGCTTAATTTGCTGACTGATGGGTTCGCTCGGTTTGCTTGATTAATTCCTTGCAGTAGATTAAAGGAGCTCCAGCAGCTTTTGGAGGACAACAATTGCCTTCGAAGTTCAAAATGCCGGTGGTGAAGGTGGAGGAGGTGGCGAAGGTGGGCGAGGAGCCCGCGCTGGCGGGAGAGAACCCTGGGCTGGACGATGAGGCCGAGGCGGGGGACGTCTCGCCCGACGACGAGGACGTCCTCGACGATGAGTACGAGGAGACTGACAGCGACGGGGACTATGAGAACCCCAGCGGCGCGCCCCATCAGCTGAAGAAGGGTCCCTGGACGCCTGAAGAGGATAAGCGTCTCAAGAACTACGTCGAGGCGCACGGTGAGGGGAACTGGAACAAGGTGCGGCTCAACGCCGGGCTCAACCGCTGCGGCAAGAGCTGCCGCCTCCGCTGGGCCAACCACCTCAGGCCCGATCTCAAGAAGGGGCCGTTCGACAACAAGGAGATCGATAAGATCATCAGGTTTCACATCATGTGGGGAAACAAGTGGGCCAAGATGGCCTCGCATGTAAGTGCTGCGCTTGACGTTTCAGTTGTCTGCTTCCTTCCTGTGCTGGTCGGTTGTGTTGTCTCGTAGTAACATTAGATTAATTCATTGAAAGTCGCGAATGACATGCTTTGGTGCAGTAGGAACATGCTCCCTGCCTCCCTGCATCCTCCAGAGAATTACGTTGATTTCCGCAAATATTGCATGTATTTGCCACATGCTAGTAGTAGACATTTATGCTTCTCTCCTTTTGCATGGTCAAGGCAAATTATTTGTTCCAACGTGCTCAAAAGTTCACTTTATTATGTTTGTATTACAGATTTATCAATCATTTATAGAAAGATAGCAGCATTAAGGCCTTGGTTGTAGCCTCGTAGGGAAGTAATAATTATCTGATTGGTGAACTTTATTATTTTTTTAAAGAAACAGTGAGCTTAAGTGCTAATTCTCTATCTTGCAACTGACACAGGCATTTTTTTTTGTTATTGTGGTCATGAGAATGAAATCCTTTTATTAAACGAAATGAAATTAGATAATGGCCATCTTATTTTAATGCCTCTTGTTGATGACAGAATCATGATGAAATTTTCGCTTCACTATTTTATCAAAGAAACAGTTTCTATGTTGCCTTATTACAATATATAAGTAATTTCATTGGGTATTATAGAGCGCCAGAATATTATGAAAGTTGAGCCTGTAAGCAATGTGATAACGTATTGTCATCAATATGGTTAAACTAGCAAAACTTTAAATATATGAGATTTTATAATCCAGAGACTACTGAACAATATATGTAGAAGCTGTTTCAACTTTTGAGGCTGCATTGTACAGGTGTTTGATAGGATTTGTACAGTGCATCAAAAACTTCTTTTTCTGGTACCTAATGTTTGGTTCCATGTCTGCCTAACCCAGCTTGCTTTGGAATAAGAGGCTATCATGTTGTGCTGTTCCTGTTCTGCTGCTCCTAGATGACTTGATCAGTTTCTTTGTATTTTCTTCACATTTTAGCAACATCTGCTCTGTAGTCATTATTCCTCCAACCCCCACCCCCCACCCCAACCCCACCCCCACCCCCATGGCACTATCCTTTAATAGGTTACTAAAAACTCTGATCCTATATGCTTGACAGCATGCGTAGTTATCATATATAACACTTTGAGGGTGGTCATGCGCTTTTCAGGTTGTAGATATTACCTTACGTAAGCTTTAAAATGCCACAGCGCCATTGGAGCTGCAGTAGCTTTTCAGGATGCCACACTAGATGCTGATCAGCTGATGTTCATCTTCCCTGTGTATTTTGACCATGGCACATGCCTCGATCTTGGTAGCTGTTGCCTTTACAAACTTGATATGCGTGGCCAAGTATCACCTATTGGTTTACTTGTTCTTCTAAGGGTGTGTGATAACAAATTGAGGCTCCATCAAGTAAAGATTCTAAGAGTAGTTCTGGTGTTATTGAAAATTGAACCTTGGGCTGCACAACAGAACTTTGCACATTGGACGAGATGACTACATATGTCAGAGGCAGAAATTGACCTCCCAGCACTGTTCAACTCTAGGAATAAAAGAAAAACCATGATGAGTGCTCTCACTGTTCCTTCCCTGTGGTTTAGTGCACTGAGGGGATAGTCTCGAGGTCACCATAGCTGGCTTTGGGGAAGGATGTCACCATTTTTGGAGGTGTCCATCACACACTGGAGATATGTGTGTGTGACCATGAAGATCTTGATACATGTTCTACTCGTTGCCCGTGAACAAAATAAGATATAGGGTAAGAAATTGGTTCAAAAATCGTTAAGAACAAGAACTAGCAAAAACTGCACAAATGCTGCTTCTCTTATGCTGTTCCCCCAGTTTCTTCTCCAGCCTTGCCTTTGCCTACCACAGCAGAGGGGCCATCACTGCTTGGTATGGCCTGGCTTCCGATGCCATGGCAAGCATCGTGCTACCCAGCAGGAGCGCGAGCAGGGCCACTTGAGGGCTGCATGGGAGACAACCATGGCTCTCCAAAGCACGTTAATTGATTGGGTTTGTGACTGGACGAGCCAGTGGAGGAAGAATGGGATTCAACGAGAGCGTCAAGGTGCAAACAGAGCCACGTGAGGAAGAGAGAATTTATTTTGTTCTGTACGTATGTGGTTCCCACTGTTTGGCTCATGTGGAATTGACGGTTCGTTCCAGCACTGAAGCTGCCCTAATATGCATTATTTGTTGAGTATATGGAAGGGGAACTGTTGATGTTGCATGTATGGTATTAGATGTCGAATTTTGTAGTTAAACATAGACAATAGTCACTTTATATAACTATTCCATGGCTAGTTATGAGTAGTTGATGGTGAATTTTGATGCTACTTTTGACTGTTATTATTTCATTGGTGGTGTTTCTATTGTTTGTCTTTTGAAGGCATTTCTTGTTAAAATATTTTTTTTAATCTTCACTCACAGTAATTGTTCCTTACATTTGAAAATCATTTTTACTAATTCAATTTGGCCTTTGTTGAACACTAATTTATTGTGTTTATTTCAGTTGCCTGGTCGCACAGATAATGAAATAAAAAATTACTGGAATACTAGATTGAAGAGGAATCAGAGACATGGTGTGCCTGTCTATCCAGAACATATGCTTTCTCCGGTTACACATCCGCATCAAGACATAAGCTGTGAAACTCCTGGAGAGTCATCACATGGCAAGAAACGGTTAAAAGAGTACTCAAAAGAAAAGGTTGTTGATATGCATGATCTTATTGATGAGGTAATGACATTTGAGCACCTTGACTATGATAGTGATCCTGTGGTTCCAACAAAACCTTTGAAACGCCATGCATCTACTGGTAGTCTGCAAATTCATGATGAGACAGAGAAAACTTTTTGTTCCACTGATTTGAACTATGTATTGACAAAGAGTCAATCGGTGCCTCTTGGTAGTGCCATTGCCAGTGGCTATCCATTGGAGCCCCCTTCAATCCAATGTTCAGGCTATACCCTAAGTAATGACTGGTTGCTTCACTGTCCTTCAGCTTCTATTGAACAACAGATCATTCAATCTCCAGAATCCATCTCGTCACAAACCACTGGTCTGCTGGGTGCAAGCCTTCACAACAGTGAGATACTTGATGACCCCACAACCACAAAGTCTGGAAGATCTTTTGAAATACCGATTCCAATGGTATACCCTATGATGCATTCTTCTTCAGTCTTTGGTAACTCTGAACATGAGGGCTGTCTGGTTACTAAAATTCAAGCTTCAAACTCATCCTCAGGTATAAGTGTACTTAGATGCTTTCTATCATCCCAATATCGTGAATTATGCAAGGCTTACTTTTGTTGTTCATAGGTTCAGATGCTGTTTTCAATCTCAGCCAGTGTTATCCAGTTGCAAGTTTTTCCGACCCTGGGATCTCTGATACATCGCTAGGAGCAAGTTTTTTGAATGATGCCGCACCAGAATCAAGTTTCTTGAATGATCCACCACTAGAAACAAGTTTCTTGAATGACAATTCAAAGGACCAGTCACATCTTTACTGGCAGGAACCTAAGGCGTTGATTGATGGAGGCCAATGGTTTGATCCTTGTCACAAGCTTGATTTCCCAGGTCTGTGAGTAGTAGTTCTCTATTGCACAATCAGGGTGAGGGGAACAACCATGATTAGATATTCTTGTCCTCCTACCATTTTGTTTGAAGGTCAGAGTTTAAATTTGTTTCGTATAAAGACATACCTTGAGTGCTTGAACTTCACATTCATATAAACTCATATTTCGTTCTTTGATGTGATGTGATGTATCGGGACATGAACAGTGCCTCACTACCCGTCCTTTCCATGCTCTTTAATTGCTACAGCTGTTATGTTTCCTTAATGGTAATTATTTCAGTTCTGTATGCTGTGGTTTCAGCAAACTTAAGACATATTCGCGAAATGAGACACGACTCATGTATAAATGTGCATCTAAACCATGCGATCATGTTTTATGACTTCAATAGGAGTTGTCAGAACGACAGTATCATAAGATCCTGAGTTGTGCTAAAATGGATCGCCTTGTAAAATTTATATGTTGTTTTATTCCGCTTGAGTCTGGTCGAACAGTTGGCGTCTCACGTTTTAGTAATTGTAGCTATGCTGGCAGTGCTGCTACGTGTAACCAGGGAAGTTTCTGAGTTCTGACCCTTTGTACTGAACTAACTTTTCCTCGAAAATAAAAAGAAGCATCAGCCTGCTTTCATCAACAAGCGTGGCCGTAACCGGCAATTGCTTCACAAAGTGAGCAATAGCTTAACATTTCTTTTGTTTCTTATAAATTTCACTTCTCATTGAAGATTGCACCAAGGCATGCCTTTTTTTTTCTTTCTCCAGTTGCCTAGATCACCCAAATCAAGTTTTCATATAAAAAACAGTATCATTTAATGTGCTCATAAGCTTGATGGGAATAATATATTACAATTGCTTAACATAAGGATGCTGCCATGTTTCATGATATGAGATTCGTGGTACACCATTGGGCTCAGCAAATGTAATGCATTCAATAACCTAGAGCTTCTGCACATCTAAAGTTCCAAATACATTTAAGTGATTAATCTGAATCAAACAATGAACTCCACAGGCCTAATCATAAAGGCCTTCCTTCTCCCAAGCATCCACAAGCAAATCTACCATTTCCTGCAAGTATAAGTTCAGCTTAGGAAAGTTTTGAGCCAAACAAGAAAGTAGTAAAGCATGGGATCTTACACCAAGAGGTATCGGTTGGGAGAATGGCTTATTGCTTCCTAGCAGACTGTCATATGTTGTGTTCCAACTGTACACCATTAAAAGAAAAATGCAGATTACAGAGGAAATCTAATCTGTTTTTTAACACTGATGCACCAACTTCACTGAAGCAATAGGAACCCACTCGTTAAGGTGTCATAGAAGAAAATCACAAAATATTCACCTTAATTTTGGTTCTCGAGGCTGTTGAGATCTAGAGTGGCGTTTTTTGCTTCCAACCCACTGTTGTCTGGTCTGGTTCCAGAACATAAGACCTGAAAAAATAGGCAGTATGAAAAAAAATCAACAACAAAGAAATACAAATGGAAAACATTCACTTACTAGTAACGACTGGGCATGCTAGAAAGTAGGTGTTCCTCTTCTTCATTTTGGAAAAGAAAACACTACATAGTTTAGTCATCAATATTTTTAAGGAATCTTGCCAGATCACTGTAGTTGTGAATTTACAGTCAGTAACCTTCTATAAGGTATATTATAAGTGAATAATGCTCACACCACAAATGTTTTTGCTGATTTACATAGCCATATTCCCACAGATGCATTTGCAGAATCTGAGAATCATCTCATGCCAAATTTGAAACTGATCAGGATTTGATCATTAAGCCATCTAGAACAGAGAAGTGTACTTGAAGAAGATAGAGGCTTTTGCTGGTTTACGTATCGGCTTTCCACAAATTCATATGCAGAATTATCCAATGTCAACTTTGAGACTGATAAGGATTAGAACATAAAGCGAAGACCATTTTTAATCATAGCTTGTAGCTTTTACTGAGAAATTAGAACCTCAGCCACTACATATTCAAGAGCACAAACATTGGACATTCAAACTCGGTTTCCATTCACATGGATGATGGAGCTCCAATAATCAGTCAGACTTGAACTACTACTATTTGACAGTATATGACACTAACAGGATGGATCAATAAGTCAAATCTGAACTGAAATGGGTGAATTCATCGATCAATAAGTCAAAGCGGAAATGAAATGGATGAACTCACCTTGATTCACAAACTCATTCGGGTTGCTGCTACTTCCCGCAGCACGCTGATCGCTGGGCTGAGCCACCGTGCTGATGGAAGACATGCTCCTCTGTGATTGGATCCCGCTGTTCTCCATCTCATGAGCGCTCGTGCTCCAAAAGTCCTCCGACAGGCTAGCCTTCCTTACCGAGCGCCCCTGGATCCTCAACCGTTTGGAAGGCTCGTCTACTGCTGTTATTGGAGTTGGCTTCGTACAGCATCCAAAGCAACCTCTGCTCTGTAGCAAACCAGGATCGGCCAGTGATTGATTAGCACCAGTATTCGAGAGCCCAGATAACTAGCTATGGCGTACTCTGTTCTTGTATTACATTACATACATACAAAAGAGAAAAAGGCCAAAGCTATGACAATTTATGACCCGATAGATGGTTGCAGTAAACTACCAAGCAACTATATCACTCCGTGAAGCAACTATATCACTCCGTGAACTCAGCAGCGAGCGACTGAATATTTCCATACAGAGTCCTAGTACCAAAGTCAGACTTAAATGCCTCTTTTATACCAGAAATAGACCAGGCAGATTAAACAACAGTAAGATTAAACAACAGTACACGTAACGCGACGGAATCAACTGGCTCAAAAAGAAAAGTCAGAAATGGATAAACCAAACAAGCCTACGAATCAGAATCATCATTGCCACTCTCAAGTATCGAGAACAGCACGAGCCCAACAAACTGAATCAGGGAGCAGCAGCAAGCATATATGGTATGTGCCCCCGACCAGAAGCATACAAGTCCAGAGCCTCGCTATCGCATGCGGGGATCCTAAAAATCCCCACGAGCCTCGAGGCCACTAACTACACCGTGACGTGTGATTGCCGAAGAATCACGAGAGGATGGAATGGGATAGGAGGGGAGGTGAAGGCGGCGGCGGGGCGCACGCACGCACGACGCACCCCATGCAAGCGACGAGGCGGCGCACCCAGGTGGCGAGGGACCTGCAGCTCAGCAGCATAGCATCTGGGCCCGGTGCGGCGGCGCGTCGGAGGAGGCCGCCGCGGTGACGCGAACCCTAGCTAGCTCCTAGTCCCTCCCGGCGGCCTCTACGGCGATAGAGCAGGCGGGGACTCGGGAGGGAGGAATCGGAATGGGATTCCGCCGTGGACGCGCGGTGTCACGCTAGGATTGGGGGAGGAGGGGATTAGGAATCTAGTAGCAGGGAGGATTCAGCTGAGGAGGAGGAGGCGGCGTTACCTGCCCATGCTGCTGTTGCTGCCACATGACATGATGACGAAGGGCCGGGACGGGACTACGGGAGTGGACGGGACGAGGCAGTGGTTCCAAAATTTGGCTTCGCGTCCACACAAAATTCCATAGGCTGGGTATGGGGATTATTACTGGTAGTAGAATTAAATGAGAATTTGAATTTTAGTGGCAAATACCCAGTTTAGTTCGTTTATGATAGGGAAATAAAATAAGAAGAAAAATTTAGGGGGAATTTATATTTCTGGTTTGGTGTGATTGTGAAGACTTTGGAGTGGGAAATTATATAGCAATTCATAATGAATGGTGAGGATTCATCTTCAAACACAATTCCCACTCCACTACTATTCCTCCCAGTGGAATTGTTGGTAGGAGATGGTCAGTTGGTCCTCTAAACTCTCATTTTTCCCATCCCACCAAAACTCACATTTGCACAAAAACAAATCTACTCCTACCTCCAAACTTCAATTACCCTCATTCTAATTATCCTCTCGAGGTCTAATCGGCTGGTTTTTGCATGTGTTGTTGCTGCTAGTTTCTCTGTAGCTACAGTACTTTTATGTGTTAGGCTAGCAGCATGAACCCAAACAGCTTATCTAAATGCATTGAACTTAGGGTAAAACAATATTTTCGTACTTAAATGTCTTGAGTTTAAAAATCCATATTTTTTACCATTTCTCAACACTGCATATGTCTATATATGATATATGTCCTGTGATGTAGGCATTATTTTGCTGAGACTTGCGTTCAAGAAGAAAAATGTGGGGATGCTATTTGTAATTTCTAAAAATCCGCTTTAGCTATATTATCTCTAGAATAAGGTTTAAATTTAATTTTTCATTCTGAACCTAATATTCTTGTGAGGGGCTTGGTTTGTCATTTAATCTATCTCCTCCTTTATTTTAAAGAATATATTACCCTTTGTTCCCAAATTTTGTGTCATTTTCATTTTTTTTTCTAGTCAAACTTCTCTAGGTTTAACCAAATTTACAATAATGCAAAATAAAATTAACTTCAATTGATCCACCATGAAATATGTTTTGATAGAGGATTCATTTGGTATATATTGTGGATGTTAATTATATGAACGTTGGGAAAAGTTAAAAAGATTGACTTAGACGAATTAAAACAACCTACACCCTATGTTCCAAATTGTAAATAGTTTTGGCTTTATCATAATTTCCATAAATTTGACCAAATTTATATAAAAAATACAAACATCTAGAATAACAAACAAGATTCATTAAACACACAATAAATCTATTTTGATGGTGCATTTATTTGATATTGCAGATGTTAATATATTTTTATATAAGCTTGATTAAAATTATAGAAATTTAACTTAGGACAAAAGTAAAATGACTCACAAATAATTTTAGAAGGATGCAGTAGTTTAAAGCTTATATGAGAAGTAGTTTGTTGGTACACTTAGGAGTTTTGTGAAGGACAATCAAGTTTATTAAACTTATTAACTGCCAGCGTAGCAACTTACTGATAGTCACGTATTCCAAATATCTATTGTGGCATGATATAAAAACATGTAGTCGACACCTGTAGACTGTTTACAACAGGGAAATGAACCCTGCAACCACACACGTCAAGTTGAACAATCCATTACTTAACATAAACAATGCTATAGGTATAGAATAGAAGTAGCATTACTGGTAAAAACTAAAATAAGAAAGAGTTTAAATTTGATGTGGGTTTGTAACAAGAGGACTAAAGATATTAAGGGAAAGAGAACGGCCCCTTTTTGGGTGACCAATATCTTACCTGCCGTGTCGCCACTCATCATGTAGGATGACTCATGATTTGGTTGTGTATGGTGGAGTGGGTAATCAAGGCCATCATGTGTGATTGATTGTCCTCGTAAGCTCACCTTTCTCTTCTTTTTTGGCCTTTGTTTTCTCCTGTCAACATGGTGCAAGATGAATGGGTAGATCTTAGGGGCTATTTAGATCAGGGGGCTAATAATTAGTCCCTATTTTTATACTAATTAGAAAACCTAAATGTGGCTAATTCTGGACTAAGAAGAGCTAATGGGGCTAACTGGTGGTTAGAGGCCATTAGCCTCTATTACTATTAGCCCATAATTAACTATTTAATATATTTCTATAAGGTGGCCTAATTTTTAGCCTTGAGATCTAAACAAGCCTGTCGATGCGGGACCAAGACGGTCCCCTATCGGCATAACTCTTGCCCAGACAGGGCCGCAAGACAGAAGCAAGAGGACCGATTTCGAGTAGATGACATCCTATCCTAGTTAGACAGATAGAAAGTAACTCCTGTAATAGGAACAAAACTCTCTTTACTAGTCCGACTAGGATTAGAACCAAAGCTCTGGCTCTTTTCTCTCATAAAAAGGAGCCAGAGCACTCTCTTTGTAACACAGCAGCTAACAACACACGATCATACATCAATCCAAAAAGGCCAAGGGCCGACCCGAATGGTGAAAATATGAGAGTAGAGCTTTTTCATGCCTCGACGACAAGAGGGGCTCGAACCGGGATAAACCGAAAGTGTCTCTTGCGAACCGCCGATAAAAAAAAAAAGTTCTAGTATTCGCCGAGATCCGAATCAATATGCTACGGAACCCGTGGCGGCTATCGGTGACCAAACACCGACGGTATACCGGGCGCCGCCAGGTAGGGGGGAATTCGACGTCAAGAGCTCAGCGGACCTACACGCAATGCTTTTCCCAAGGGGCTCAACCTTCGTTTTCGGAAGCTGGATCTGCGAAACGGACGACCGCGGAACTCTCCACGGTCGACTATTTTCGGAACCCGAACTGGAGATACCTGGAATTTTTTCTAAACTCAAGCTGACGGAAGAAGAGGTTCCAGAACCAAGCACACAAAAAACGCCGAGTTCTTTCTACTTCGGCCTCAACAATGCAGCACGGATGTATCAAAAAATTATTCAAAAAGCAATGGAATCTGATGATTCAACTTCAGGGCAAGATAAGTACTCAGTTTCCCTCCCTTTTCAATACGGAAGATCATTAGGTGAGGAAAAATCCGATTACCCTCTCGATGTACACAAAGAAGTCTACATGATCAAGCAACCCCTGGTACCACCAGTCCAACCCGACTACAGGTCATCGGAGGAATCAGAAGCCGATATCCCACCCGACTCCGTAACTAGAAATGGAGAGACTGATAGCCAAAGGGCAGCAAGAGAAAGAAGAAATAAGAAGAAGGGAGGAAGACGGAATTGAGTTCAAGAACGCAGAGAAGCATGGCGCAAGTATGAAGAAGAGTTAGCCGAGTACAATGAAAAAATAGCCGAAAAAGAAGCTGAGGAAAGGCGAGCCACAGTGAGGGTCAGACTTGACCCCATCAACAAAATACAGGAATTAATCGATGAAATCGACGCCATACAACGACCAAATGAAGAACAAGCCAGACTCAGGAACCTACTCAGAACTACCGCACAAAGGATACAAGACGACCGAGTACCTCCTCATCGTATACCTTCTGAACAAACAAGCCAAAGAAGTCGGCGAGTTTCCACATTCGAAAGATTATCTGTCCCAAATCAAAGCAGAGGGACTCAGCCACATCACGACTGGGCTGAGAGAACGGGAGAAAACCGTGAAAGGCGACCAACCCCTCCTCGAAGCCCTCTCAGATCTACAGCCAAGCAGATTTCGACTACAAACCAGAAAAAGTACCCGACAGATTCCCCTGCTTCACGGGAAGGCTACTCACGGTCAGACTACCTCACAAGTTCAAACCGTCAAACCACTCAAAATATGACGGCAAAACAGAACCAATGCAATGGTTTAGAATCTACTCCCTAGTCAATAGAATTAGCCGGGGGAGATGACGACATTAAGGCATTATTTTTTCTGATGGCAATCGAAACACACCACTACAATGGTTCGACAAATTGCGACTGGGCTCAATTAAAACATGGGGAGATCTTCAGAAAGCTTTTTGCGAAAATTTCAAAGGAATACTCATACACCCAATAACGCAAGCCGAGTTGAAGGGTTTAAAGCAAAATCAAGGAGAAAGCCTCGGGGATTTCTATAGAAGATTTAAAGAACTAAGGGCACAAGTACACGATATTACCGAAAGGAAAGTAATCGAAGCATTCTCATACGGCTTAAGAGTAAGGTGGATGTTCCACGATTTCTGCAAAGAAAACCCACGAACAAACGAAGAATTCAAGAGAATAGTCGAAAAGATGATTACGGCAGAAGAAAAGACACGGGAGAGATTCTCGGACAACAGAAACAACCAAGATAGAAGAAACAACTCAGATAGACAGGACAACTCAGAAAGGTAGAACAACTCGGATAACAGACAAGAATACCACAATAAGAAGAGATATTCAGATAATACGGTGGTCGCCACCAAAAGAAAGAAATTCTACCCAGCTAGAAAATTTGAGGAACTTGAGAAAATGAAATGCATCTATCATCCCACTGGAATTCACCCAATGGGAGAATATCGAATATTCCAAGAAAGAAATATGAAAAAAGACAGACAAGAAAAAGAAGAAAACAGAGAAAAGAAAGAAGAAGACAACGATCCAGCAGACAATGGGTTTTAAAATCCAAGAGCAACAGTAGCAGTAATATTCTCAGGGGTCCCTGGTTCTAGAAGCAAACAAAAAGACAAACTGGCCTGGAGGACAATCATGGCAGCAGAACCAGCTACTCCCAGATATCTAATTTGGTCTCAGTACCCAATACAATTTTCACGCGAGGACTAGTGGACAAGCGTCGAAAACGCAGGCCTGTACCCATTAGTACTCGGACCAACGATTGTAGCTATAACGGTGACTAAAGTACTTATTGACGGAGGAGCAGGACTCAATATCATATTTGTAGATACTCTACGAAAAAATGGGTCCAGAATTCTCAAAAATGATTACACCAACAAGCGTGCCGTTCTATGGAATAGTGCCCGAAAGACCAGCAATGCCCCTCGGACAAATAACACTACCAGTAACATTCGGAACTCTCACGAACTACCATACAGAACTCATCAAATTTAAAGTCGCAGATTTTGAATCATCCTATCATGCAATATTGGGAAGACCGGCATTAGCAAAATTCTTGGATATACCACACTATCCTTATCTACTACTTAAGATGCCAGGACCACACAGTACTTTCTCTCAGAGGAGTTTTGAAACGCGCCTATGAATGTGATGTACAAGCCATACAGATATCTTCAAAAGTTCAAGGAGAAATCAATTCAAAGAACGACCAAAAGTAAACGCAGAAGAATTGGAAATTCCAGCCAAAAAATAAGTCATCCTTACCACAACTGAAGGAGAAGGCACCAAAAAGATCGATCTAGGGACTGGCGACCCATCCAAAACAGCCACTATCAGTGCACACCTACCTATCAAATAGAAACTCGCGTTCACCAACTTCTTACGGGACAACAAAAACATATTTGCTTGGAAACCAGCTGATATGCCAGGAGTCCCAAGAGAGTTGGCTGAGCACAAAATTGAAGTCAACAAAGGAGCAAGACCAATCAAACAAAGGTTACGACGCTTTTCACCGGACAAAAAAGAAGCAATAAAGAAAGAAATAGCCAAATTACTGGCAGCCGGCTTCATAAGAGAAATTTTACATCCAGATTGGCTAGCTAACCCAGTTCTAGTACACAAAAAGAACACGGATGAATGGCATATGTGCGTCGACTACACTGATCTCAACAAACATTGTCCAAAGGACCCGTTCGGGTTACCAAGGATTGATCAAATAGTGGACTCAACAACAGGAGCAGCTTTATTATCTTTTCTAGATTGCTACTCAGGATATCATCAGATAGCCTTAAAAGAAGAAGACCAAAGCAAGACTTCCTTCATCACTCCGTTCAGAGCATACTGTTACAAGACAATGTCCTTCGGACTCAAAAACGCAGGAGCAACCTACCAAAGGGCAATCTAGACTTGTTTAGAAGATCAAATTGGAAAGAAAGCGGAAGCATATGTGGATGACGTCATCATCAAAACAAAGAACCTAGATTCTCTGATAGAAGATCTACAACAAACCTTCGACAATCTAAAAAGATGGAAGTGGAAACTAAACCCAAACAAGTGCGTATTTGGCGTATCATCAGGACAACTACTCGGATTTCTAGTCAGCCAGAGAGGAATCGAAGCAAGCATCAAACAAATCAAGGCAATAACCGACATGGAGCCACCAGCAGACATTAAGGACCTACAAAAATTGACAGGCTGCATGGCCGCTCTCAACAGATTTATTTCAAGATTCGGAGAAAAGGGCTTACCTTTCTTTAAACTTCTAAAGAAGATGGACAAATTTACCTAGAATGAAGAAGCACAAGAAGCCTTCGACAAACTAAAGGCATACATCAGCACATCCCCAATATTGGTACCACCAAGGAAAGACGAAGATCTCATGCTGTACATCACCGTGACTACCTCAGTGGTAAGCACTGCCATTGTAGTTGAGAGAGAAGAACAAGGACAAGTCTACAAAGTCCAGAGGCCAGTCTACTACATAAGCGAAGTACTCACATTGTCGAAAGTAAGATATCTTCACGTATAAAAACTACTCTACGCGATCTTGATAACATCAAGGAAACTCAGACACTACTTCGAAGCACACAAAATCATCGTTGTAACAGATTTTCCACTCGGCGATATCCTAAAAAATCGGGATTCAACAGGAAGAATTTCAAAATGGGTAGTTGAACTCGAGGCACTCAAGATAGAATTCACTCCAAGAAAGGCAATCAAGTCTCAAGCACTAACCGACTTCATTGCAGAATGGACTGAGATTCAACAACCCACTCCAGACGCCATCCTAGACCATTGAAAAATATACTTTGATGGATCTTTAAAACTAGGAGGAGCAGGAGCAGGAGTATTACTCATCGCACCAGATGGAAAACAACTCAAATATGTTCTGCAAATCCTATGAAAAGCCACTAACAATGAAGCAGAATACGAAGCTCTTATCCATGGCCTACAAGTCACAACATCACTAGGAATCAAAAGACTACTCGTCTACGGGGATTCAGTAGTAGTAGTCAACCAAGTAAATAAAGATTGGGATTGCACCAAAGAAAACATGGATGCTTACTGCACAGAAATACGAAAACTCAAGAATAATTTTTAAGGATTGGAAATTCACCAAATATTACGGGACTCCAATGTCACCGCCGACGTACTAGCCAAACTCAGCTCAGATAGAGCAAAAGTACCAACTGGAGTGTTTGTCAGTGGCGTAGCTAATGGGTGGTCCGTGTGGGCCATGGACCACCCTAGGATTTGAGCAATTATATTATAAGTATTTAATTAGTAAGTTATTTTAAATAATTTTTAGAGTTTGTTATTACTTTGAAAATACTTACAATACAATAAATGTATGTGTCTTAAGTTATATATTTGCACAATAACATGCTACATTTAGGCCTTGTTTTATAGAGCTTCATTCGGCTTTGGTTTCAGCTCCTTTATGCACTAGAGCAAGGAGCCCTTTTTACTCTTTTTAAAATGAATCAAGATTTATTAAAATCACTATTTTGTTTCATTTGTTCTATCTCTTCTGTGTATTGTAGCAAGGAACCGACGATGTTTGTTGATGTGTCAAACAAAACTTATAAAATGTTGATGTGTCAAACAAAACTTATGAAATTATATTGAACTGGACCACCCTAGATAAAAATTCTGGCTACGCCACTGGTGTTTGTCAAAGAACTAATCAAACCTTCCATCAAAAAACTGGGGGAGGCAACAGTAGCGGAAGAAGAGCAAATATTAACAATCAGTACAAACAACTCAACTTGGATGCAAGTCTTCATAGACTACATTAAGGAAAAGAAATTACCAGACAATAAAGCATAAGCAACTCAAATCATCAGAAGAGGCAAGAGCTATGTACTAGTGGGAAACAATCTTTATAAACGAGCAGCGTCATCAGGAGTACTACTCAAATGTGTCCCAACATCAGAGGGAAAGGAGATATTATTAGAGATGCACTCCGGATGCTGTGGAAATCATGCATCTTCAAGAACACTAGTCGGAAAAGCTTTCAGATCAGGATTCGATTGGCCAACCGCATTAAAAGATACCGAAGAACTAGTCAGACACTGCAAAGGTTGTCAAATGTTTGCAAGACAAGCTCATGTTCCAGCCCACAACTTAATATGCATCCCACCAGCGTGGCCTTTCTCATGCTCGGGGCTCGATCAAGTCGGGCCACTCAAGAAATCTAAAGGAGGATTTGAATACATTTTCGTGGCTATCGATAAATTTACCAAATGGATAGAATACAAACCTTTGGTAAAATACAGTTTAGCTAAAGCACAGGAATTTATCCAAGAAATCATGCACAAATTTGGGATGCCAAACAGAATAATAACAGACCTTGGGTCACCTTTCACAGCCAATGAATTCAAAAGTTGGGCACAAGACTGTGGTTTCAACATAGACTACGCATCAGTCGCTCATCCACAAGCAAATGGACAAGTTGAGAGGGCCAACGGCCTCATCTTAGCTGGGTTAAAACCAAGATTATACGAAGAACTCAAAGATTATGGATTAAAATGGATAGACGAGCTATCAAAGGTAGTCTGGGGACTAAGAACTCAAATAAGCAGAGCAACTGGCTACTCACCATTTTTCTTGGTATATGGATCAGAAGCCGTACTACCTGCAGACTTAATTTGGACATCTCCTAAGATTGAACAATATAACGAAGGAGAGGCAGAAGAAACAAGACAGCTAGAAATCGACAGTACAGAAGAAGTCAGAATCAATGCAACATTACAATCAGCAAGATACATGCAAGGACTAAGAAGACATTACGACAAAAACATTCAACCAAAAACCCTACAAGCCGGAGACTTAGTCCTCTGAAGAATCCAAAAATCAGACGGAAGACACAAACTTCTTAGCCCATGGGAGGGCCCCTTCATAGTAGCAAGAGTGATAGGACCGGGTTCTTACGAGCTAATGACAGAAGATGGAGCACCTGTAAAGAACTCATGGCACATCTCCTAGTTACGACGATTCTTTGCATAAATACAAGGACACTGTACCCTGAATTATCAATGAAATCCAATTCATCAGAAAGAAATTTGCAAATATCCTAGCTTTTTTCAGAACTAAATGAGAGCAAAGAAAGCTTGATCTATCCTTCTAAATCACAGAACTCGGATGAGGGCCTACGGTCCGAAATGTCCTAGCTTTTTTTCAGAACTAGATGAGAGCAAAAGATAGCTCGACCTATCCCGACTTCTAGATTACAGAACTCGGATGAGGGCCTACGGTCCGAAATATCCTAGCTTCTTTTCAGAACTAGATGAGAGCAAAATATAGCTCGACCTATCCCGATTTCTAGATTATAGAACTCAGATAAGGGTCTATGGTCCAAAATTTTCTAGCTTCCTTTCAGAACTAGATGAGAGCAAAAGATAGCTTGACCTATCCTGACTTCTAGATTACAGAACTCGGATGAGGGCCTACGGTCCGAAATTTTCTAGCTTCTTTTCAGAACTAGATGAGAGCAAAAGATAGCTTGACCTATCCCGACTTCTAGATTACAGAACTCGGATGAGGGCCTACGGTCCGAAATGTTCTAGCTTCTTTTCAAAACTAGATGAGAGCAAGAGATAAGCTCGACCTATCCCGACTTCTAGATTATAGAACTCGGATGAGGCCTACGGTCCGAAATATCCTAGCTTCTTTTTAGAACTAGATGAGAGCAAGAGATAAGCTCGACCTATCCCGACTTCCAGACTACAGAACTCGGATGAGGACCTACAATCCTAACGCCTTTTTAGGCTTAGATGAGAGCAAAGAGAGCTCGACCTATCCCAGTTTCTAAAGATCACAGAACTCGAACAAAGACTCTCAGTATGAAACACTCAGGCATCTACTCAGAGGAAAGCTGGAACAACGCCTTCAAACTCATAATTGCGAAACAAGTCAAGTAGACAAAGCAAAGGATTTTATATAAAAGCCTCAGAAAGGCACAAAGTATCATTACAAGCAAGAAAAACTACGGTGGGTTACCACCCACAACTACAAAATCTACTTCTACAAGCTCAACAAATTGCTGAGCTAAATCTAAGGCGGCAGCTTTAGCCTGGGTAAGGGCCTGTTCAGCCTCAGGGGTCTCCGCACCATCCAAAATCCTTTCAAGGGGCACATCCGGATCAATCAACCAAATACGCCCCAAGACGCCTTGGACGCCAACAAGAACACCCTCTTTTACGAGGCCAACAATTCGAGTGGACAACCGAGGAAGAAATTGAACCCAGGTCAAGCCAGCATCTTCAGGCTTCCTCAACATGCCAGCAAGCTTCTGGACAGAGTTCCAAAGAACTGACCACCTCTCCTTAGAAGCCTTCAGATGAGCCGACAAATCCTCCACTGATAACTTGGCCTGCAAAAGATCTCAATCAGCACCGCGCCTAATCAACTGAGCTCTGGCAAGGACTTCTTCAACATCTTCCTTTACCTTCTCCGACTCGTTGCGGAAGGTCTTTACCTCAAGCTTTAAGGCCTCAGTCTCCTCAGAGTGCTTCTTCTTCAAAGCTTCAAAGAATAAACAAAAAGAAGTCAGCCAAAGATAATACCAAGCAGACAAAGCATAAGGATAGCAGAAAAGTACCTTGGAAATCACTATTAAGAATTTTAAGCTTCCTCGAAGTATTATTCTCAGCTTCTACAGTAGCCGACTTCTGCTGCTCGACCTCGACAATCTGAGCCCACAAAGCTTTCTCCAATAACTGGCGTCCTTCACGCTCAGCATCTAGCTCAGACTTCAAAGAAGCCAGTTCTTCCAACAATTTCTTTTGTGACTCAGATCGCTGAGCAAAGGACTGAACTGCTTGAACAGAGCCCCACTCAGACTCAAGTCCTCGCAAGCGAGAAGTCGGATCAAACTCCGCCTCTAGCTCCTGCACCAACTTCATATCACGAATCATGTCCCAAGGAGCAAGAGGAGGAGACGAAGAGGAAGAACATCCAACCAAAGGACGAGAAGAAGACAGGGGCTACGCAAGAGGTAAATGCTCTCCCCCTGAAGTGACGACAACTTCCGCAACAAGAAGCGAAGTAGTCGCAGCCACAGAGGAGGCAGGTACCACACCCGCCACAACCAGGGTGGACTCCACAGCTGGATAAGGATCAGGTGCAGAGGACACCTGACCCACAATATCCACACTCGCGGTCTTCACTGAATCAGAAGCCGGAGTCGAGGGGACCACAGCAGACGGCCTACAAAAACAAAAACAAAAACTAAGACAAAAACTAAGACAAAAAAGACCCAAGGACGAAAAGAACTCAGGAAGAAACATACTCACCGAGGAGCTCGCCGAAGAGCAAGACGAGGATGAGAAGGCGGAGGCAGCATGACCTCATTTAGGCCCGCCAACAACTCGGCTGAAGAAGGAAAAGGACCCGGCAAGGTCTCCAAATCCGGAGAAGAAGTGGAGGTTCCCCGGGGGCTGCAGAAACAAAACCAAAAATCAATGAAACAGAAGGAAGAAACTACTCCATAACATAAAAAGGGCAAAGGAGTAGAACAGACCGACAAAGAAGAGGAGAATCAACAACATCTTCAATCTCATCCTCAAAAAGAGGGACTGTATTGCCATCTACAAAAAAGAAAAATCAAGACAACACCCAAAAAAATAAAACAAGATGGATTAAAGAAATTTCTCACCTATCAGAATGTTACCTGAGGGATGAGGAGAAGAAGAACGCGCCCATTTCTGTGGCGCAGAAGCAGATGTCCCACCAGACGTAGGCCTTTTTCCACCAGAGCGAGTAGCTCGAGGGAGAGACACCGGCTGATAGGGAGTGTACTGAAGGGCGGGTTCCTTTTCAGAAACCCCGGGCAAAACAACCCGGCCATCCACCACTGCATGACCAACAACTGGAGGGGCCGGAAGAGGAGCAATCTCTCCATCAACGAAGAGAGAAGCATCAGCATTAAAATCCCTACCAAAAGGCTACAAAGATACAGACATAAGTCAAGATCAAAAGTACTCGGAAGCACAAGAAACAAAAATAACAAAAAAAAAGAAGACTTACAATCAGGGGAGGCTTGCTAGCAGAATACTCAAACTTAGTTGTTGGGACCACCACGGCCCCCTTCAAAATCTTCTTGAGGCGCAAAAGCACCTCATCTTCAGACAACTCGGTATTAGCCACCATCCGAGATGGATCTTTGGCACCAGAGTACTCGAAGCCAAAATGCTCCCTAGCCTTCAACGGCTGTACTCGGCGACGAAGATAACTAGCTACTATAGCAAAGCCCGACAAGCTATTCTGCTTTAGATAGCTTATCCTATTAAAAAGCGGCTGAAGCAAGGACAACTCGGCAGCGCTAAGTTGCTCCTTCTCCCACCGATCATTAAGAACAGGCGGAACTCCAGAGTAGGTTGCAAGAGCCGGAGCAGCAGCACTAACAAGATTGCCAGCATAAAACTATTTGGAGCGCCAATCCTTCACGGACTCAACAAGATCATACTCGAAGAAATGACTCAACTTGCGCCCCTGCCGGAATTAGATCCCACATCCACCAAGGGCATGGACGGAATCCGAGCGGGGTTGCGGCTTAAGACGGAAAAGAAAACAAAACAGATTCAAAGAAGGAGGAATGCCAAGAAAGGTTTCGCAGAAGTGGACAAAGACGGATAGATGAAGGATCCCATTAGGAGTGAGATCATGAAGAGAGACATAGAAAAAACGAAGAAAATTATGAAGAAAAGTACACGACGGGAGGCAAAGACCGGCGTGAACAAAGGAGACAAAAAGAACAATCTCGCCTGGATGAGGAACAGGGACACGATGCTCACCAGGCGTAGACCACCCAGCCAGCTCCTTGGACTGGATCATCCCCCACTCCTCCAACTCAACCAGGTGCTTCTCCTGGGTAGTTGGAGCAGGGAACGACTTCGCTGCCGCCTTCATCGTAGCGTACTCAGGATTCAGCTGCTTGTCAACCTCCTCCTCAAGAACAGGCTTGTCAGCAACCAGCTTCTTGCTCACAGTCTTCTTCCTCCCCATACAACGGCCAGGACCACAAGAGCTAAAGAAAGAGCAGGAAGCAAGGACGAGCAACCAGATTGGGGATTTTTTCACTAGGGTTTCAGGATGCGGGGGTGGAGCGAAGGAGAAGAACATTTACCCCTGACCCCCAATTTATAAGGACATAAAAGGGCCCAGCTTAAGGCCCATTCAGCAAGGCAACGGTAAAAAACCAACGGATACATGATGTAATAACGGAAAGGCCCAGTAAAATCCGGGATAATGGTCTCTATCCCGTTACTGGTCAAACGGTAACATTCTGTACGGTTACAAGGATGATAGAGAACCCAGCCACCACTGAGGCCTATATTACAAAAACAAGTCGGCTCAAAGGTAGACCACCAAAACACAGAACAAGTCAGGTAGAAGACAGACAACCAGTCTCCCAGACAAACAAGTCAGCACGAAGGCGGACAACTAGCGGATTCAGTCTCAAACAACTCGGACTCAGATAATAAATGCTTTCATCAAAATACAAGGATACAAGTCTTACAAGACCCATCGAATTCAGAAGAAAACTAAAGAAACAGCTACAAGGAACCCAGTAGAATTCTACCATAGAAAACAAATACGCAGAACCCCTAGACCACCAAGGTGATAGCCGTTGCCGACCCAGACTACCTATGTGATAGTCGTGGTCGAGCAGATCCAAAGCAACCTAGATACACCAACACAGTGCATCCAAGATCGCCAAAAGTAGCACTGACGTATCAAGCATCACATCGGGCCTCTCCAGCCACAAGTTGGATCGGACCCCATGTGAACAAGAGAGCTCCAGCTCTGCGTGGGGCGGTTGCCGATTTGCACTAAACAGCTAGAGGACAGCGCGGCTCGGTAACCTTCCCACACAGAGCATATGTCTGGCAGAGTGGAAAAGAAGAAATGAGACTGCAAAATGGCCCAGCACAAGGCACATCTCAAGACTTCTTCTACCTACCAGAACAAGCCTCCAACCATAATGCTACTTCGGGATTAGTCTGCCTCTAATCCCTATCTCAAGAATTCTTCTACCCACTAAAAGAACTATACTAAAAAAAAAAAAAAGAGAAGCCTGGGGGTTGATCCATGTCATAAACAATCATCTTCACAAGAACAGAAGGCAGCACACTTCAAGGCCCTGGAAACCACCAAGAGAGAAGACCTATTTATAGGACAAGATCGGCGCATATGGACCAAGTCCACCCAGACAGAGAAACACTGACAAGACTTAAAGAAGACAGTAAAGAGCGTAGTAAAAAGGCATATCCTGAGAATATCCTCTCACAGTAAAAGCTTACAGCCTTTACTGTGCCAGCTGTCAACTTCCAACCATAAAAGAGCAGACATAAAAGCTAGTCAAAGACAAATCAGCAAAAAGGATAGTCACGAGTCTCTGACCGATTCTCCCCAAAAAGAACTCAAAAAGCTCAGGGGCTACAGCTTCAATCTACTTTCTCTCCAAGACCCTCCAGCTTTTTGTTCCAAATAGCAAAAAGGCTCGGGGGCTACACTCATTGAGTGCACCTTTCGGCGCACAAAGACCCTCCAGCTTTTTGTTCCAAATAATAAGAGGCTCGGGGGCTACATTCAATGAGTGCACCTTCGGCGCACAACAGAAAAAGGCAATCAAGGAAGACCCAAAAAGATCAAAAAGCCTTCATCCAACTTCTTTTATGAAAACAACTCGGGCGAAAGCTCGGGGGCTATAGGGTATACACCCTCAACTTTTTTCCACTTTCCTTAAGAACCTCCAGCTATTCGTAAACAAATAGCGAGAGGCTCGGGGGCAACACTCAATGAGTGCACCTACGGTGCACATAAAAAAGAAGGGAAACTTTCAGAAGACCACTTCAAAGCATCACTCAGAAAACTAGTCGACTCCTGAGTTCTACTTCGAAATGCTCGGGGGCTTGTCGATGCGGGACCAAGACGGTCCCCTATCGGCATAACTCTTGCCCCAGACAGGGGCAGCAAGAGGCGAAGCAAGAGGACCGATTCCGAGTAGATGACGTCCTATCCTAGTTAGACAGATAGAAAGTAACTCCTGTAATAGGAACAAAACTCTCTTTACTAGTCCGACTAGGATTAGAACCAAAGCTCTGGCTCTTTTCTCTCATAAAAAGGAGCTAGAGCACCCTCTTTGTAACGCAGCAGCTAACAACACACGATCATACATCAATCCAACGCAAAAGGCCAAGGCCGACTGGAGTAGAGCTTTTACTCGACGACGAGGGCTCGAACCAGGATAAACCGAGTGTCTCTTGCGTAACCGCCGAGTTCTAGTATTCGCTGAGATTCGAATCAACTGCTACGGGAACCCCGTGGCAGGCTATCGGTGACCAAACACCGACAAAGCCCTTGTTTGTTAGTAGTTCTCGAAAAAGCAAAATGGGAGATCTTTCAAAAAAAAACATCATACAAAAAGTCAAGTAAGAGGACATGCCTTGTGGGGAAAAAACACCTTCGGCCTTGGTCCTTAGCTGTTTTTTTGTATGTTTTTTCTTCCTGTTATGTCAAGGAGAAAATTCCTTATATGACACTGGTAAACTCACTTATTCTTTCTATGACCCTGAAAAATTCAGATTTCCTTGTTTGACACGGGCTCTAAATTTATTATATATCTTACACTTCCATCTATTCTATTAGCCAACTTTGTTAACTGGCATGTGAAAATACAAAATTGCACTTGATATAGTATGTAATATGGCTGTGACCAAAATTTTCATGTACGCTGGTACTCCTTATATTTGAGCATTCTTTTCTTATGCATGTACTCCCCTTTTCCTAAATAAATCATCTTTCTAAAGTTGTACATAGTCAAACTTTTGTAAGTTCGACCAATTTTGTACGAAAGAACATCAACATTATAACACCAAAAATACATTATGGAAATAAATTTCATGATATATCTAATCATACAATTCCGTGTCACAAATATTGGTGGTCTCTTCTGTATTTTTTTAACAGGTTGTCTTCTATAAATTTTGGTCAACCTTACAAAAGTACGACTTGGGACAAGTATAGAAGTAGATTTCTTTTTGGATAGAGGTCGGATTAAAAAAAGTATAAAGCATGTATGCTGCCATGCTGGTAGATCTTATTTGTGTATTTAGGGGGTGTTTAGATCTAGAGTTGAAAAGTTTTTAGGTGTGACATTGCATATTATATGGGGTGTCGCATGGGGTGTTCAAATACTAATAAAAAACAAATTACAGATCGCCAGGAAACCACAAGACGAAATTTTAAGCCTAATTAATCCATCATTAGCACATGTTTACTATAACACCACATTGTCAAATCATGAATTAATTAGCCTTAAAAGATTTGTCTCACAAAGTTATCACAATGTATACAATTAGTTATTTTTTAGTCAATATTTAATACTCCATGCACGTGTCCAAACATTTAATGTAATAGGTGAAAAGTTTTGAGGGAAGGAAACAAACACCCCCTTAGTGAAAAAGACCAAATATATATGTATGCTGATATGCCTCGATTGGGTATCTTTTCATTATATTTGAACCATTAAAAGTCTAAATCACAAGTATCAGGATGCATCAATAAATTTTGAGGCATGCATGAGGCCATTGGGTTCAAATAATTGGAAGAATATGGTAGCGCAATCTCACAATAGATTCACACGTGCATACTTTAGGACAAAAAAGTTCAAATATGTTGATATCTCACATAATGTTCCTAGATGCGTACAAACATGCATGAAGATTCAAATACAAAAAAGTGTTGGTCACATATTACATTAAGCCCACATATATCATAATCTTATGGTGACAATCACATCCTAATCTTATGGTGACAATCACATCCTGAGCCTTCATTCTCTGGCTTCTTATGCTCATTGTAGGACTAGCAGGATCACTTTTCTTGCTTCTTGTGCCCATGGTAGGTTGGCGCCGTAAGAATTATTGCATTCTTAGCTAGTTTTTTTCCTTTTCCTATTGATATTAGCCTTCACGGGAGCGGCTGGTTGCCTTTGATATTGACCTTCATGGGCGAGTGCCGTTCTGGCTTTAATCTTTAATATAGTTAATATAGTTACTAGTAAGTCTGTGTTGGGCGTAATGATCTTTCAAGCTGTCCTTGTAATGTTAAAGGCGCGCCTTGGAAAGTCGAAGGCAATGTTCGAAGCAGCCTGAGACTATCCGCACCGCATACGGGAAAGCCGTCCGGTACGCGGTTTGGCGGACGAAAACCTCCGCAGCGTGTTCCTGGAAACTGCCAGCTCATCCGGGAACACGCGCTCGCGACGCCAAATCTGGCGTGGTAAGCGGGCATGCGGTATCCCCGCGCGTGGGCCCAGGCGAGCGAGCAGAGAGAGAGGAGAGGGAGAGGGTGGGGAAGTGGACGGCCGCCGCCGCCGCCGAGACGTCGCCCGCGACCGCCGCCGGAGGCGCCGCGACCGCGCGCGCCCGCCCCGCCGCCACGCTTCGCCACGCCGGCCGCGCGAGGTCGCTGCGCCCGCCCGTGCTTCCAAGGCGAGGTCGCCCGGCCCGCCGCGTGCTCGCCGCTCGGGCCATGCGCGAGGTCGCCGACACGCCGCCGCCGGGAGGCGCCGCGGCGCCGGAAGGAACCGCCTCGCGCGGAGGGGAGGGGTGCCAACCGTCGCGCCGCCAGGGAGGGAGGGCCGGAGCCCCGCCGGGGAGAGACGGTCGGGGAGCCGGGGAGCGAAGCTCGCCATCCCGCCGGCCGCCGCATCCAGCGGGGGAGCGCGGCCGGGGAGGGTCGCCGGCGAGCACCGGTGGGGAGGGCCGCCCGGCCCCCGCAAGGGGGGGAGCTCCGCCCTCGGTGCTTGCGCTGGATGTGGGAGACAGAGAGAGAGAGTGGAGGGAGGGAGGGAGAAAAGGGAGAGTGGTTTTATTATTAAAAAAAATCTGTCAAGTGGGTCCCACAACGGATAGAGGATGATAAGAGTATTGATGGGTGCGGGAGAAAGTGGTATAGAGTAGAGAATCTTGATGTCCAGAATGAAATATTCCTTTTAAAGGATGAAGAGTGCGGATAGCCTAAGGACTCAATCAACACTAGCTGAATGGTATCCAGGAAAATGTGCAGGTCATAATTTAATAAATAAAATATATAAGAGACTTAAGCACCACAGTCAGGATGGCCGAGTGGTCTAAGGCGCCAGACTCAAGTTCTGGTCCTCTAACGAGGGCGTGGGTTCAAATCCCACTTCTGACATGTTTTTTTATTTTTTTTATGTCTAGATTTTATTTAAGCCGAAACAAGGCCAGCTTTCCTTTTCTGTATCATTCGACAATTGGGCCTCAATTTATTTTTGGGCCACACCATGCTTTGCAAATTGGGCCATTGAAGCGCCTTTCTCAAATGTGCATGTTTGTCTCTCTAATTTGCGATGTGCCATTGGTAGCCTTTTGTTGCTTATGTTTATGCTCTGGCCTTGACTGAACTTGTAAGGTATCAGTGATTCCTTCTATCGTCTGTTAAAAAAAAAATCGCTCCATTTTAAATTATTGGTGACTTACTGACTTTAGTTTTATCCTAAGTTTTAAGAATCTTCACTAAATTATATACAAATTACAACAACATTCACAACACAAATTTGTTTAACTAGATTCTTGGTAAAATGTGAAATGTATTGATAATGTATATTATTTGAATTTTGCATATGTGACTTTCTTTCTATGACGAGGTGATCGAGAAGGTGCAAGAGTTCTCTAGGAACCAGACTTTAGTGATATTTATGTCACAAGGTTGGGGAGAAAGCATGCAAAAAGAGACAAAATTAATGGGGGACGAAAGCGGCAGGATGAAGCAAATCTGGAAAGCGCATGAGAAGGATGAAGCAAATCTCGAAAGCACATGAGAAGGCCGGAGAGCGGTCTGAATCTGATGGTGGCAGCAACAAATTCAATCCGCAAAGCACAAGACACAAGAGCACAGAGTTTTGATTTTCTTTTCTTTTTTGAAAAGTTATAAGCGTAGAGAGTTCCCCTTTCTTTTGACGGCAACAGCAAGGCAATAGAGTATAATAATATGATAAGCCGATGAGAACGGAGGTCTTTGTCCAGCAGATTTGGTGTTTTCTTTTTATATGTAAATGCTACACCTGTTTGGTTCAGCTTTTGAGCTTTGTTGTGTTTGTAGACGTGAGACATTTATAGAGAGCAGAGCAATGGGTGTTATATATCAAATCTCCACGTACGTCGACCGTTGATCTGTTTTGGAAAAACATTTTGACAGGTAACAGTGTGTTTAATTATGATGTTTTGCGTTTTTGTACTTACCTTACAGCTAAGAGTGCTTCTGGGATAAAAAAAAAATACAGTAACCCGGAGGGTGGATAACAAGAAATGAATACGATCGATTGCTTTTAATTTGGTTCCTTCCCAACAATGCTAGAATGAATAACAATGCGGGGACCCAACTCTCTCTGCTAGGGCTACAGTGCAAGAGAGGCGAAAAGGGGGCGATCCCGTGCTCCCGCCGGCGAGATCGCCGGTTCCCTCCGCCTCCGGCGGCCCTCGGGGCCTCGGATGCGTGGGGAATCGAAGGCGCTTCGTCCGGCGGTGTAGAATAGGTCCTAGGGTGTCTAGGTCTAGGTGTCCAGCGGCGGCGTCGAGGCGGTGGCGACGGCGACGCTATGGAATAAGGTACCCAGCTCCTTCCCGTCTCGTCAGTGTTCTTCTCCGGCGCCGTCGAGGAGTTTGGGATTATAGGAGTCCGTGTGTGTGGCCGTCTCGGCGTCTTGGTAAGGCGATGGTGGCGGCGGCGCGCGTCGAAGTTCGTCAGCGCCTCTGGTGGACGGCTATGGCGACATATCTAGGTTCAGGTATGGAGATGGCTGTGGGAGTGATGGATTGCAGGCAAGCGGATCGAGCTCGGCTCGGCGTTTGTCGACGAAGAGCTTCGATTTGGGTCCGATGGAGCTCGGGGTGGGGACCTGACCTATGGGCGTTCACCAAAATCTTGGGCTCTTTCGAGCGATTGGGCGTCTACGGCGGTCCATATCAAAGCCGTCTCGCGGTGGAGCTTCTATCGGGCATGGATTTGAGGGCGGCGACTGGAATCGGCGTCCGGCGACGGCGATCTCTGGAGGCTTCCGTGGGAAGGAGGTCCAAGGACCTGTTTGTAATTTCAGTTTTTCTTAAGGTCCTTTTACTAAGTAGGTATGGACAGCTGTCCTCCGTACCTTTCTACAGTGTACCCGTCTTTGTACTGTACTGTTATCCGTATTAATATAGGTATACTTTCAAAAAAAAAAGAATGAATAACAATGCCCAAAATTAGAAGTCTCTCCTAACCGCCAAAGGTTAAGCTTGGTTGCCTCCTCCAACTAATCAAATTCCAGCCTGTTTTGTATAATCCGAGACCAAAACCACCTGTTGGGCGTGAGCGTGACGCCAGTTCATGATCGCCGAACTCGGATCCTCTACGCCGGTAACCTTGCGTGCGCGTAGATGCACATCACACACACGTACGATCCATCATATCGATCCCAGAATATGCAAAACCATCAATGGTTGCTTCGCTTTGTATGTACTCACTCTATCTCTGAAAAAGGTGATTTAAAGAGTTATTCTAAGTTAAAATTTTTAAATTTTAACTGAAATTCTAGAAAAAACATTAAAATTTATATTATTAAATGAGTATCATTAGATTTATCATAAAATATATTTTCATAATATGTCTATTTTATAGCATAGATATTGTTGCTTTTTTTTTATAAAGTTAGTCTAATTAAAAAATTTGAGTGATGTGGTTTTTAAAAATCACTTTTTCAGGGACCAAGGGAATATAAAATAACACTCCTAATAATGGTTGAGACGTATAGTACGTAGAGTAATGATGATATGATAGTTTAAAGAGCGGATAACGGATCTTGTTGTGAATCCAAAGCATGATACTCCTCTCCATGTCATCCTCGTCCACCCAATCAGGACCCGAAAAACTTGCAAGCATGTGCTCGTAGTGATTGGTTTGGTCGAGCAACACATGGCATGGCAGATTGGCAGGGGACCATGCGATGATGCGAGAGTGAGACGCTCGCACTCCCCCCACTTGAGCTACATCATGCGCGCACGCACGAGTTAGCGTGGGAGGGGGACCGGATCTCGAGACCAACCAAACCAACCGCCAACGAACGGCACGAAGAATCATGATGAGAGAGCTTGAGCCGACAGGATAGAAGAAAATCATGGAGTCGTGCCATTGTGTTGTGTGTGGCTAGGGCCAGGCACTGTTAAACGTAAATCACGTCCTCTTGGCTTGGCTCTCCTCCGTCCCATTAATTCCAATCGCCAGCCAACACGAGCGATCGACGGAGGCTGTCGACTTGGTACTTGTTGGGCGGAGGAGCCATCCGCGGCGGCGGGCGGACGGCGACGCGGCTCAGCAGCTCACGGGCCACGGCCGGCACGACACGCCGCACGCTAGCTTCCGATCCCGATCGAGTCGGCCCCGTCCGCCGACCGCCGCGCTCGGGCTCGGGCTCCCCACAGCCATGAGTAGTCCCGGTCACGGACGGACGGACGGACGGACGGGGACCTCCACCCGCGGTATCGCTCGCGCATCGCGCCTCCACAGAAAACAGAGGCAAAGCCGTGCCCGACAGCAACGCCTGATCGATGGCCGCCCGGCGACACGGCGCCGGAGAAACCAAATCCGGCACCGGCACCGGCACCTCCTCCTCCGTTGGGGCCAAAAGATCTAGCTGTCGGCCAAGGAACTGCTCACCAAGAAAACAAATAATATTTTTTTTTTTTCCCTTTTACAAAAAAGAAAAGAGAGACACCAAGAGACTGTACAAGTGAACGAAATAAGCTTTGACAGACTGAAGAATCGTTCACTGATCATCACCACTCGGAATGTGGAGGAAGGAGTAGCTAATGTACAAGGGACAGGAAGCAAAAGAAGGAAGCTACCGGTACAAGCAACATTACACACAGCGGGACGACGGCCACTAATTAATTACAAAACTTTCCCAGCAATGGGCAAGGGAAGCAGCAAGCTAGGCAGGCCGGATTAATTCGGGCAATTAGCTACCAGCTACTGTAGCACACACAGCACACAGAGGAGGTCTAGGTTGATTAATTAATGGATGGATGGAGTGGTTACGTCGGGGGCCGCCGGCCGGGGACGCCGCGCCGGCCTGCTACTACCTAGCTAGCTAGTAGGAGCAGGCGGTCCTGAGCATGGAGCGGTCGCGGAGCATGCCGCGGTACAGCGCCTCCCGGTTGGCCGGCATGGGCGCCGTCCTGAGCGCCGCGGCGCACGACGGCTCGGGCTCGGCCTCCTCCCGCGGCGGCGCTGCAGCAGCGGTGGCGGCGGCGACATTATTGTCCTTGTCCACGACGTCGTCCGCGAAGCGCACCCGCTTCTGCTGGCTCCCGCGCCGCGCCATGTCCCGCTTCTTCTTCTTCCGCTTCTCTGCGACGCGCACGTACAGGGACCGCCGTTAGGACTCTCCAGAAGCCAGCAGGTGCAAGGAACAAGGAACGGCGCGCACTTACCGGAGGAGGCGAGGCACGGCCGGAGGCGAGGAGAAGGGGCGTCGTCGGAGGGGACCAGGTGGTGCGGCTGCTTGTTGGCGCGGCACAGGGAGTAGAGGACGAGCGTGCCGGAGAGCGCCATGGCGGTGGCCGCGATGGCGAGGCCAGCGTGGGAGCCGCCCGACGCCGACGACGAGGAGGAGGAGGAGGACGGAGCCATCACGCCCCCGCGAGATCCAGCCGAAGAGTGGCGCTAGCAGCAGCGGCAGAGTCCGCCGACGAGAGTATTCTGGGCGGAGGACGGAGGTCGTTGGGGGGGCGTTGGGCCGGGTGGTTGTGGGTTGTGGGGCGATCGTGTCGTGCTCGTGCTCGTGCTCGTGCGTGCCAGACGAGTCTGTACTACACCTGCAGTGAGTCGCGCACGCTGCTGCTCTGCTATTATAAAGGAAGGAGGAAGGACGGGCTAGGCGGCGGGTCCGTCCGCCCATCCTGACTCGCACGAATTCGATGGGTCTACCAGGTCAAATTTGTTTACTCCAGATTTTATATAATGCTAATCCCGTTGCGTGAAGTTTCTTGGAAACTATTTGGCCGTATTGTCTGTCGTCTGATTCAGAAGCAAGACGGATGAGGTGAGAAAGCCATGTCGCCACACGGGTACTGAGAACTTAGGAGACTGCTGTGGAGGGAGGTGGCAGTTAGAGCATCTCTATCTTGATCATCTTTCTAATCGAAACTTTTGAAAGAATTAACCAAGAATTTAACAATATTTAGTTGGTACCATAAATATTATAATTTTATTTTATGTATGTACATTTGGTTAAACCTAGGATGTTTGGAATGACTTATCATTTGTAAATATTAGCTTTTTACTATAAAACTACAAGCTCAAATAAGGAAAGGAAAAATGAGGATTCTCATTCGCTAGCTCTTCTCACCCCTACCTTTTTCTTTCTTCATTCACATCTTCTAATATAAACTTTGAATATGCACTCTCTAGGATAGGAGAATTCGATGCAAAGATGATATAAGCATAACGTAGTCCATCAAGCAATGGCAAAAAAGATTGATCATTGCTTCTATCCTCGTATAGACAATTGAGCTATTTTAACCTACAACAATGTGAATAAAAGTTTCATCAATGTAATAAAAATTGAAAATAAAAAATGATACCAGTTATCAAAATACTTGGTATTTTGAAATCAAACCTAATAGGCACATGGATGAATGAAAAATGAATCTTAGAAGGTGGCCATCTCCATTATACTCAACTTCTTCTAAACCCCCTCCCGTTTGTTTTTCTTATTATAGCTTTTCATCTTTCTAACATCATGAAACTCTAGTGGGTTAGGAGGGGGAGGGGAGGGGGGCTTGAGCCCCCACAACCTCCATGTTGGATCCACCGCTGAATAGACCAGTGTCATTGTATTTTGTGAAAAATGAGGAGGCGATGTGACAAGGCATCACTTGCAAGCGTCATGTGTTGCTCTGCTGCCCTCCAAAATTTTTTTATGTGAAATGATCCGGGCTAGAGTTCCACTGCAACTACAAATTAACACTAGTTGGATTGGATTCATATGAGAGCCAGATTATTGATCTAGAATCAAAGAGCTTGCATCTTGGACATGAAAACTAGATTTCATGCATGTTCGAACAAGGGCAGTAAGGATCTATTTGGAGCACATCTAGATTATTGTAATATGGAATATACATATATTATTATAGTTGGAATTACGAACTGTAATAGCCAGGGTGTTATCCATGGGTTCTTATGGTTGATTAAAGGGGGAAATTCTTATATTATGTTTTGGAAGGTGATAGGAAAGAGAAGATAAGGTGGGGAGGAGGGGAGCAATTTGGACTGTCAGTCGTCAGCATCCGTAATTCTTGAAAATTAGGACTTCACACCGGATCATAGGATTATGGTAATAAGGGATTTGATGTTGTGAATCCATAACATTATTATCGATCTTGTTTGGATCATAATTTGATTACACAATCTGATTATTCTAACCACAATAGGTACAAAAAGTATCTAACCCCAAAACATCTACAAGCAGCCATTATCCATATAGCATTGCAGACAGACAGGTGCATGACGATCAATTATATCCATAGCATAGAAGATAGTTAGGCGCATGATGATGGTATATCCATGGATATGATAGCATCAGCAAGCAAGAGTAGTTCTAGTCCAGAAGCAACACGAGCGCATTACATTACATTTGCATCGGTTAGGCTACTAGGCCGGCCAGTCCACGCAAAATAAACCTAAACTGCAGACTGACATCGTCGCCAGACGCCAGGACGACGGGAGTCGAGGCGGGCAGTCGGTGTTTGAATTTGATCCGGCACGGCAACCCCCATGGTTGGACACCGTCGCGATCAGCCACCGGACATGTGACTGCGACTGTGAGTGACCCCCGCTCGCGCGCGCTCACGGCCTCGCCGAATGAGGAGGAATCGCCGTGTCCTATTCCTAGTCCTATCCAACGACGACGGCTGCCGACCGCATATGATTGCCGAATCCTGCTGCATATTCTACTCGATCTACCACCGCTCTCGCCATCGTATTATCCGTCTCCTGCACCGCACCGCTGTTTCCATCCGGCGGTTTCATTTCCGTCCATGCTGGACATGGACTGGATGTTGCTTGCACTGGCGCAACTAGCTAGCTAGTGCAGTGTAATGTATAATGCAAATGGCAATTGGCAAGTCAGATGATGATGAGGCGACGGCCAAATAAAGCGTGCCAACGGGTGACGCACACCAACACCATGAAAGGGACGCCAAAAGAGAGGTGACGATGACGACCACCATCACTTGCAGAGAGAGAGAGAGAGAGAGATCTGGCCTAGTTTATGCAAGATTTGCTTGGTTTCGAGTAAGGCGAGCTAAGCTAGCTGGAATATCCTAAGATTCTCTGGGTGACGTGCCGGCGGCGGCGAGTGCTATGTGTGCAATGGCAATTTGTTGCGGACTGACGATCCGTCCAATTGAAGCGGTGCCCCGGCCAAGAATTTTGCAGTGTCCTAAACTACTCTATTGAGCAAGCGCAAACAAACCGCGCTTTTGCCACGCTTTGCTTTCTTTAGAGCATACGCAAATGGACCAATTTGGCGTACTTTCATGTTGGAGCTGTAATATTTTTTCAAAGACATGATGATGTACACTAGCGAAAACTCGGTGCGGCACGCAGCTACGTACACGATCCATAATGGACAAGTAGCGTCTCTATTGTCTGCCCAAATAAAGTGCCAGGATTTTCTTTTCTCTTTGCTCCAGCAGCTGCCCCCACTCTGTCCGGGGAAAAAAAAAAGAAAGTGGACATGTGCCTCCTGTGGAAAATCCAAATGAGGCACTGGACACCCAATCAATGCAACCTCAGGCTCTGACGGTGATACTACTACAGATGTTAATCCCATGGTGTTTGATAGATGTTAATGTCCTGGTCATGGCAGCGATCATCATCATAATCATCAGACGGAGCAGAGTACTTGTTGGGCGCAGAGACGCAGAGATGAAAACGAGCGGTGCGCGTCGCGGGCACATGCGTCCTCGTGCTTATCCACTCCGAGATCCACAGGCGGAGCGGAGGCGTGCGGCGCCATGATTTTAGGCGGGCGAACATGGCCGGACCGTCGTGTCCAGCGAATGGGCGGGCGAGCGGAGCAGACGGCAGACGGCAGACGCCGAGCACGACCCACGACGGGCAGCGAGCGCCGCCTGCAGCAGCGGCAGCGCCAGTGCTGAGCAAAGCAAAAGCGAGGCTGATGACTTGTGATGCGCGAGCGAGCGACGCCAGGAGGAGGAGGAGGACGAGGGCGGGGCCCCCCGTCCTGCACTGACGTGAACACGCGAGACGCCGCCGTCCTTGCGCGTACCTCTGGAGCCGTCGCTGTCGGGACACTTGTCGCCCTTGTGGGTGACCGAAGAAGCCCCAGGGAAACTCTGGAGCACGCCGTGTGGCCTGTGCCTGTGGCTGTGGCCACTGTTTCTTTTGATGGCCAAGATTTGATGGCGTTAATGTAAAAGTTTGGCAGACATTTGAATTCATTTGCTACCAGAACTTTGCCGGCATCCACAAAACTTTTACTCAGGTTTTGGAACCTTTTTGTTGCTATATAATAAATCAGTTGTACCCCAAGAACACTGTAACGGACATATAAAAACTCAACACTAATCATGTATCTAACTACGATCTAACCTAGTTGTTGTAGTAGGTAGACAAATTTAAGAAATCAAAGGTCTCTCCAACATACAAAATTTGATTCATGTAATAAATAATCTAAAACAAATCAATACACGAGGTCTGCCTCTTCAGTTTTATCATCTAGAGTAAACTATATGCATAGATATCCAAACATTTGAACTATAAAAGTGAACTAACTTTTGCAGTTTCCAATTGTGTCCGGAAAACAGTTTTCCTTTTAGTTAACTTTTATCTCTATATCTATATCTAAACAGCTCTAATTATCTATGTATCTAAACAACACTAGATTAGAAGTGATCATCTAATCTAAACTTTAGTTCACCTAAGTTTTAAATCTAGTAATCCAAAATTAGTAGAAACATCCGCCCTGACACAACCAGAGAAGCAGAGAACGCATCTGCGCTGCGTGGTTGCGCTGCAACTGCAAGAGAGGCGCGCGAGCAGCTGGTCGGCCACCAAGGGCGACGGGCGACGCCGTGCGTCCCGAGAGGCCCTCGGCAAGGACTTTTTTGCTCCACGAATTTATCCATTGGCGTGAAATGTCAAGAGGAAATCCAAGCCCAACAAATTCCTGCATACCTGCAAGGCTGCAGACGATCCACACGTACGTCACGCAGTAAGCGAGTCTTCTTGCATTGCTTCAGTAACGGACGAAGCAGCAAGCTACCACCAAACCAGATCAAACTAGTAGTACAAGCTACTGTACTTCTACGACACAATCAGACAATCGGCAATCACCTTATCTCCGTCTCCGAAAAAACTAATCATCAGACCTTGACCGATGACATAAACAAATCTTTGTGGATATTGGCGGAAACTGGTGGACGAAACGCGGGCAGCACCAGCCGGCGCCGGTGCCCATCACACACCAACCCAGACGAAGCTTCTCACCGGTTTCCGGCAGCCGTTTCAGTTTTCCTTCACATCTCTGGTTGATTGCTTTCCTCAGCGATGGTAGCTTTCAGCCGTTCTAGAAGATCAGAGCAAGTGAACAACCAAGAGGCAACACCAGCCATAGAACTGTGCTGTGGTTCCCATGATCCTGGTTTTTCTACAACTCAAGGAAAAAGGAAATAATGGCTTGTCTTTTCTAGAAGCTCATTTTTATATGCAGTTTCTAGAAGCTCCTTTTAGGAGCGCCAGGCAAAAAACAAGCTTTCCGGTCCCTGTTCATTTCGATTAATTTCGGCTGGTTCTGTAAAGAAGGATAAACTGAAATAAGAACGGAGCCATATCCACACCATTTTGGAAGAACAGAGCCCGTCCACACCATTTTAGGAGCGCCAGACAGAATTGACAGCATTACCTTCTCCCGTTTGCCGTTGCGATTAAAGTACCGCCTGACCACGTGTCCACGTACACCACGAACTCTCGGAACATGCAGCTGGAATGGTCGATTCAGCAACGTTGATTCACTCGCAAGGTTGAGTGATGCTACGTCACAAACCTCCCTGTACAAACGCTGCATGCACATGTTCCTAATGAAGCACTAAGCAGCTTTTGCACCGCGCGGACACATCTGAACTAAAAACACACACAAACCCCCACCTTGCGAGTTTTTTTTGCCTTCTGTTTTGGCACCTTTCATGCACATGCAACCCTTTTTTTGCACCTGCTTTGGTAATGCAAATACATGCAACAGGGTAATTGGAAGACTAACGATACGGGCGGATTATTACATTCACTAGGCATTGACTTATGCCAAGTCGCCGTGGAAAATACATACAGGTATAACAAGCACCCTTTTTGCCAGGCAATTTTGTAGTCAGTAAAGGTCACAGCTCCAGTCGAGTTGAGGAGCACAAGGAATTGTAATTAAGTTAGGAGAGTTTTCCTGTGTGTTACAGTCTAACAAAACTCGCCCCAGACAGGGGGTAAAACAAGCCTTTGGAAATTCGCGGTGAGCAGCTAAGTCGGTGTCGATGGTGTCATTAGCTGAAACGTGAGAAATGTAGCAAATGAGTCGTGGGTTAAATTAAGAAAGAGAACGCATCTAAAGAAAGTGAGATACAAGAAAATGAGTAGCAGGACGAACTAACTGAAGCCTTCTTAGCTCAAAGGGATTCAAATGATTGGGGGAGAAAAATGACTAGGTGAAACACTGTCAAACTTGAAGCAATACCATATCAAATCAATCAAGCCATATATAAGAAGAAAAATGTATTCTATTAATCTTTACATGTACGAAACGTGGGGGGAAAATATCACCAAGCACCAGAATAGATAGCACTAAACAAACATATGCACAAATTTAGAAAGGTGGTACATCTGCTTGATGCTGTGATAAATCTCACACACTAGCACTATTGGTGTTACAAAAAACCATTGTCTTCAAAATTACTGCTTGTGAATAATGAGATTCTTGGTGCGTGTACTGAAACCAGGCTTTAGTTGTGTAAATGTTTAGAAAGCAATGACATATTTCCCCAAACATCAACAAATTTAGCAGGGTTTCAAATACCAGGCAGGACAGCTAGCCAAATCAGAGGAAAAGGCTGCAGCAGTGCACCTCTTATAAATTTGATGCACATTTTTCTGATGCAATCGAACACTAAAACTCAGTCTGAGTTGGTCATCAGTATCTCTATAAGTTACACACATATCATCGCATCAAACACCAAATGAACTGGTTTACAGAACTACACTAACTCCTAGCTAACTATTTGAAAATGCACTTTAAGAACCTGCTTCAAAGAACACACTTTTGTTTCCCAAAATGTAAAAACTACAACATCTTTTACGGATGAAACAATAATACTGACAAGTGTGACCTGTCAATGGTGAGACACTCCATCCTAATGCCATTGCTTTCACATGGATTGGTTTGCCATAAGATTGATACCATATGTTTGGATGACGGTCTGGTTCAGTAGCGGATTTGGGACCCGGGCTGCCTGTGCTGCAGCCCTGGTCTTGGAGAAGAAAAATCAATAGAGGTATACTTAATAAAAGGTGAAGAAGTTTGAAAATTATAAAAGATTGTGGTTAATGTTTGGTCCAAGACAATTTCTGGGTCCGCCACTGGTCTGGTTGACAAGATCAAGTGGAAACTTATCATGCTTGAGATCGTTATCCACACGTCGTGCTGCGCCATCATATGCAACATTCATCCTAACAAAGCTATGTTTTCATGTCATGTAGGCTAGTCTGTCACTTGGTTCATGTATAATGTAAGTGTGTCTTTTCTACTAAAAGAAACTTGAGCAAGAATAATGCAGTTGTTTGAAAATAGTTCTTAGAAGTGTTAGTTCTTTGATAGTTCCAATAGAATAAATGCAATCTTTCACTAATTTATTTACTTGCATTCATTATATGGGAAAAGGATCATTTTATCTCTAAACAATACTCTCACTATAGTACTATGTATACATTTTCCTTTTTTACAAATCACCAGAAAAATAAATAGCATTTTCTAGTAACTGAATATTCATCCTTTAAATTGCTCATCTCCATACACAAATTGCGACACAAAGTTAGGATCATGATATCGTGATTTTTCTGGTATGATGCAATCATGCAGACGATACTTGTCTCATCTCCCAAACCATACAAGTATAGTCATGAACAATAGTCCACTCATTATCTAGTTTTCATACCAAACATTCCAAGAGGCAAGCAAGCAGGCAACCTAAGATTCAAGCTTTTAATCTTTGAACAGCAATTAATCTAAGAACTTGTAGATTAGAGCACATGAATTTAGCATCATCGAATTCATATTTGAAAGCACTTAGATATGATGTCAATTTTATAGCCATGAACATTTTAATATATATGAGATGGTCAAGTGTGATATTGGGGATCACACCCGGTCAAACCACACCTTACATTTTGAAAAGGAGTAAAACGTTATCGACAACTGCAATATGTATAAGCATCGTCACACTGTACACCAAAACAAGGCAACATTTAGCAGACATCTACCATTGGTATTCTCTAATTCTCTAATCATCTCATATCAAAAACAGGAGATACGCACATAATATGTAAGTAGCAAGACACAAAGTTGTCAACATAAGATGTTAATGTATGGTAACCATTTGCTTCATTATATTTCGGTAGAACAGTTAACTGTAGTTCCTATATATGATGTACTGCCTAAACATAATCTAAGGCCTTTCCATTGAATCCTACTTACGAAATAGGTAAAGGCAGCCAATATGCTCCCCCCCCCCCCCAAAAAAAAAGTTCAAAGGATAACCATGCACCCAAAAAGGGAATTAGGATGGAAGACAAAAGGGTGTATCAAGTGTAACTAGATTGTTACCAGTATGCCAGGCATGGGTGCCTCGATGATCTCATGATTATCACTTCATTCTGCTATCAAATTAGGAGGAAAATACCACCATTGCTTCCAGTTCTATATTGAAGGCACCATCTTTGACTTCAAAAAGGAACTACTCAACCAGTAAAATTCATGTGTCGCCATTATCTCTACAGTCAGCCATGCCAATAATGATGGCTGAATTTCCCCCAACAACTCCAGAATTTAATCAAGAGACAGATTTTTCTTCATCGCTTCATAAACTATATAGGTAATACTTGCAGCAGGCACCACTTTAAGGAGATTTGGTAGAATTCCTTTGTAGAATCCAGAAACACCCTCATGCTGTAGGGTTCTCCAGAAGACATCAGACATTCCTCTATATGCAGATTCTGAATTGGCTTGTTGAGCTTGTAGTCTACATATATTTAGAAAAGGCTGAGAGAGAGACAGAGAGCAAGATTTTCAATACAAACAATTACAACTCATTACCTTGTTCTGATGACCTGTAAAGGGTAAACACATGTTGCCCCTAGAGCTCCAGAGACAGTCCCACAACCCAGCTGTACTAGAGGACCAGGATCTACATGACATTGAAAGAAAACACCAAAGAATCAAGAAACACAGTTGAAATAAAGGTAGAAAAACACACACACACACACACACACACACACAGAGAGGGCCTACCACTGTCCTTCAGTATATATGTCTTTGACACATCTTTCAAAGTCTCATATACAGCGAGATCAATTCCGGCATAAGGTACGATACCAAGCAAAGACGGAACAAGACCTCTATAAAAAGCTCGGGGTCCTTCATGCATCAAAATATCCCTTGAGAGCTGGCCAATTCTAGGAACTTTACCACCCTCACCTGAATAAGTCTGTAGACGAGTCTTTACTAAATCTATAGGATAAATTGCTGTTTGAGCCACTGCACCAGCTAAACCACCAGCAATGAGACGTTCAGAAGCACCAACTTCACTCTTATTTTCTCCTTTGCTCTTCATAATATATTCTTTTAACATTTCATAGGCATAAAATCTTATTGCACTTTCTGGAGCGACTTTTACAACATTCAATCCATTCCCTCTAAAAAATCCCAGCATGCCACCTTTAGTCCAGATATCTTTAATTGCATGCATGACTGTAGTACGCGATGTTTGTACTTGCATGATCACTTTAAGGCGATCCAGAGGAGCAGTTGCAGTACGAGATGCTGCACCAGCAATCCCTCCAGCAATAAGATATTTGCTTGCATTGACATGTTTACTTATGCCTTCTGGTATAGCAGCCTGTTCACCTATATCAACAAGGCAGACTCTTTCCCAGTGATGATAAATGTTCTCAATGGTCGCCTCATTGGGGTAAAGTAGAAGAAAATCTCTCCATTCTTCAAAAGTAATAATCCCATTGTTGTCCTTATCCACATGCTCAACAAATCTTGCCAGCTCCTCATCATTAATCTCTATACCTGCAGACAGCAAACTGACATTGCTTGTAAGATAGATTACATAAACAAATTTAACTGAAGCTTGATTTTTTTTTTAAATGACATAGAAGAGTATATCAAAAGCACTGGCAGTGAAGCAAAGAGCATGAGGTGATTTTCAGAAATCTAGACACAGAAGGAAATCAGATCACATGTGATTCTGTAAAATATTGATGGTAGGCAGGATGGAGTTAGTACCCTAATTAGGGAGCCTGCAGTCTTAATGGAATATAACAGGTATGATGAGTTGATCTGTAATTATAAAACCATAAACTTTCCCAAATCAAAGACCAAGATTATAGGCACTGTTTTAACAGGAAATACCCAGGTTTATCACAATTAATTCCATGTCAGTGTGACACATCATCACGACTCCAAATCTCTAATGGAGTGTTTGCCTGTTTGGTTTGGGGAATCAGCCCATTATAGATGAGGTCATGCATCATGAGTCCATTCCTCAAATTTAGTGGAATGACTTCACTCCTCATACTAGTAATAATTATTAGCTTGTGAGGAATGAGGTGGTGATGGATCAACTCATTCCATTCCACAAGCCAAACAAAAAAAAAACTAAAAGAGTGAGATGACGATGGACTACTTCATTCCACAAACTAAACACCCCCTAAGTATCACACTAGCAACCAAAAGATGAATACAGAATTTAGAAAGATCATGAGACATGGTGAATGTTCAATACAAAAGGAGGATATGTGCCCTGGCCATGGCAGGTTAGGATGGCAAGCATGGTGCCTGGCTTGGCCAGGGTTTATTTCATTAAGTAAGGAATGGTATATTTTTTATTTGGTTTATAACTTCGAGGCAGCCCATGAGTGGCCTCCCATATACATGCCTTCTCAGGTCATCCCTTCTACTGTATACACATCCCTCCACGCACCGGCTCCTCTGCTTCTCTCTCACGCAGGCGCAGCGCCACCGCATCTCCCTTCCTCGCACTGCTCTCACTCGTGCTCGCACGCAGCCTGCCTTCCACTCCTTTTCTCCCTCTTGCTGCTGCTCTCTTAGATCAATATCTGGCATGGTCCCTTCTAGATCAGCCTGGCTGCACAGATGACCTAGGCGGGCCAGATTTGATGGGGGTGAGAGAGGACAAGCGCGTGTCCCTCCCTCAACACCCGCCAAAGCACTGGCACCACTTAGGGAGCACGTAAGGCCCAAAGCGAAGCGGTGAGCTCCAGCATAGCGCTTCAGTGCGATTAAGCAGCTGCTTAATACCGTTTTTTGGAAGCTTGGTTTCAGTTCAGCCTCCAGGTGACTAAAGCAAAGGGTCCTCTGCAAATCAGACTAGCCCCAGTCTAGTTGGATCTGGGAAGGCAAAGTAATAAAAAAAACTGAAAATCATCATGTGCCTGATTTTCATGGATAGACTTAATTCTAGAAACCTGCAAAGAAGAAACTACAACATTGAAGGAGACAATCACAATTTTGTGTTATGCAGCCTAAATCTAGAAGAGACCACATATCATCTGTTCTTTGGATGCCCCTCAGCACTAGATGTAGGAATTTTATTGGAATTTCTTGGATCATATCATCAGCTTCTTTGATACAATCCAGAAAGCCAAAGTGGAATGTCAACATCAATTCTTCATGGAAATCTTTATCCTTGCAGCATGGAGAAATGGAAACAAAGAAATGCTCAAATCTTCAGAAGAACACAACCTTCTTTCCAGTCTTGAAAATTATGTTTTGTACATACTGTAAAGCAACATCTTCACAGATTAAGTCCACTCTTAGCATCATCCTCTCCCTTTGGCTAAACAGCCTGCTGTAAAGTTTCTTCGTCTACCTTCTTTGGCGCTTTTGTTATATAGTTTTCTTTACTCTTTTATATTTTTTAATACATACTAGCAAACATGCCTATGTGTTGCAATAGAACACACAATTTCTTATACGGTGCTCGTGCCAATGATAATGAGCTAGCTATTTTTGTTGGATTTAATTGTCCTTGGCCCAACCTTAAATCAAATAGATTCCATAGCCAATAATAAATGCTAGTGCAATAAAGGATTAATCCTGTATGAGAAATTGATAGGAGATTGAATCAACTTAACTATATGACTATTGTGTGCACATGTTGTGAGTTTAATTAAGAAAGGTGGAAGGCAAGCCACAAGCCTGCACACGAGCCATGATGCATACGATATGAGGCAGCCAGATCATGACATGAGTGGTGCGACACCAATGAATTGTTTGCCTAAACTCAATGAGAGAACAGTGAGAGTGAGGGATGACGAACCAAAGGACGGAATGAGAGAAAAGGAGGGACGGGCGGACAAGGGGAGTGTGAGAAAAGGAGTGAGGGACAGATGGATGTGGGAGAGAGTAAGAGACAGAAGAAATTTTCGTTCTTTAATTATTACAAATAGATAATACCACGGGTAGAGGCTTCACCTACTGTATTCCCCTTCAAAAAGATTAGACCCAGCACCAAGTCAACACTCTCGTACCGCATGGCATAATCAGGACCTGAAGTGACTAATTTATCAATTTTAGGCACCTGAATCGGCAACTTAGAAGTGGACTCATGTGATGGAACAAGGTTAGGGACCCCAAGCACATTTTACTCTTATTTACATAAACTGGGGGAAATCTGTACCACTTATAATGCGGAACTAGATTGGATTAGACCATCATGGATGGCATTGACAGCGACAATGCGAGATAGTCACAAAGTTTCTGGGTCGACGGGGTCAAGGTATGGGATCGCGGAACATGGTATGCTACTTGCGAGAGATTTTTACACTTTGGATCAAGAATTTTAGGTAAGAGAAAGGTTAGGGACCCCCAAGCACATTTTACTCTTATTTACATAAACTGGGGGAAATCTGTGCCACATATGTGCGGAACTAGATTGGATTTTTATCATCATGCAGTAGACCATCATGGATGGCATTGTCAGAGAGGGTCAAGGTATGGGATCGCGGAACATCGTACGCTACTTGCAAGAGATTTTTACACTTTGGGTCAAGATGTTAGGTAAGAGAAAGGTTAGGTCATAAAAGACATAAATGATCAGGATTATGTGATCTTCATTAGCAATACATGATGTGGGTAATGAAATAATATGTATTGACAATCCATTGATACTAATCATTCATTTTTGCCAATGTCAATGCAATTAGAAGTATTGAAGGAACTATATGCAAGAAATTGTAATTCAGTTGTATTTCTATGTTTAAACAATAGGCATATGTACATAAGAGATGCTCATGATTTAGTGAACCATCCATAATCATTTATCAGACATTCAGTCTCAAGCAGTGGAAGCATTCTCAATGGTTCAAAACTAGCTTGTCTTACTTAAGATTCATGCATGCACTATATATGCTATGAACATATCTAAAAGACATCTTGAAGACTGCATACATTTATGCACAAGATGACATGTAAGTGTAGTCGTAGAGATGACATGTTACTGGTTCTGATTTTGCAACAGATGACAGATACAAATAATTTGTGAACCCACGAACCAAGTGTATGTGTTGATTTAAACCAGAATTACGAAGGAAAGAAAAACAGTATCCTGCTAGCATATTGTGAGAAGAAACTAGCATCTAAAATCTACAGAAGTAGGCAGTAGCCTCCACTCAAAAAAAAAAAAAAAAAAAAAAAAAAAAAGATTAACCCTACAGCCAACTTCAACTTGTTGTCATTCTGCTTTTTTTTTCTTTCTCCATTTGTTTGTCGTGATATGGAACTGCAGTGGTAGGCTCAGGCATGGTTTACACACTGCATTGAACCTGAATGTTTATTTAGCACAGAAAGCTATCATGGTATTAGTAGCCATACATCTTATCCAGGAAAAGTTAACAGAAATTTAACATTTAAGCTTAATCTGCATTCTCAATTTTGTAAGGGTAGTAACAGTTATAGCACTATGGCAATAGATAATGTGACAGCCAATTGGCTGAACATGGTCTACTTAAATCATAGATAACCATTTCACTCCTTTTTCATATTTGAAGGCATCTTATAGATCAAACTCTCTACTACTCTCTATATTACTGAATCCTTGCAAAAGAATGCGCCAGGAACTGGAAGTTCAAGTATCAGTATAGTAATTTGTATTGGTAACTCCATTTGCAGAGATCATTTTCTGTCTCCACCCCTAACAACACTCATTCACATCTACTATAGTAGTAACTTAGTTAACCACATAAGTAAAGTAAAATAAAAGGTACTCCTACTCCAGTAAACTGCAGCGGCTGGGTTCTAATCGCCTGACGCACCCAACAACCACCACACGTTAGTACGTTACTATGCCACAGCAACTACATTACGCAGAAAGCGCCGGATTCCTAGTACGGCGCACGCGTGGTGCGTCAGCACAGCACAGAGGTGTCGAGAATCACCGGCGCGGCCGCGGCGGCACAGTTACTGACTGGGGGGGTGAGGGAGGCGAGAAGCGTGGTTTGGCCTAGGAAACACATACCAGCCTTGACGAGCGCGTCCCAGAGCTCCTCGGGGAGGATGCAGCCGTTGTGCTCGACGTCGATGGCCTGGAAGATGCGGTAGAGCTCGAGCTCCTTGTCGTCCATGTAGCGCCTGAAGTCGTCGTAGCCGACGCGGCCGTCGCGGTCGCGGTCGCAGGCGCGGAGCAGCTCCCTGGCGTACTTGCACTCGGCGGGCACCTGCAGCGCGGCGAGCCCCGCCTCGATCTGCGCGTAGTCGAGCTGCCCGCGGCCCGCGGTGTCGAAGAAGGCGAACATGTCGCGGATCCGCGCCTCCCGCTCGGCCTCCGTCTCGTGGAGCGCGAGCAGCACGTGCTCCATGGTCACGGTCCCCGCCTTCCGCACCGGCTCGCACCCCCGCCGCTCCGGCCCCGCGGCCGCCGCGGCGGCGGCGGCGGCGTGGGGCTGGGACGAGGACGAGGACGCGGACGCGCCGCCGCGGGGGCCCACCGCGTGGGCCGCCGCGCCGGTCATGGCGCCAGCGGCGGGGCGGCGGAGGGAGGGCGGGCGCGGTGGCGGTGGCGGTGGTGGTGGGGTGGTTTCGGCTCGGGGAATGGAATGGAATGGAATGGAAAGGAATGCAGCGGAGCGGGGGCCGGAGAGGGAAAGGAAAGGAGACGGGGGAAGAAGGGGAGGGAATATGCGTGGCGTGGATGTGTCTGTCTGAGAGGCCTACGGCGACGTATTCAACTATTCCCGTATTCGTTGCTGGAATACGGGAATTTGTAATTGCATTGTCGGGACGGACGTTGGGTACTTTTCGCCCAAGCTGTGATGATGATGATGGCTACAAAAAATTTATTAGATCACCTCCAAGGTTAGCATATGATTTTTTTTTTTCAAATTCCAATCTCTCGAACACTTGCTCAGGTTAATGCAGTTGAAAACAACAGCTTTTTTTTGTTTAAATGCGTATTTCGATTAAAAATACTTTTTCTTATTGTGCGCTGGGCTGGGCCATGGGTCGCCCATTCCAACTTGTTGTGAGTTGGACAGAGACGGGGAGGCGTGACGGTTTGAATGCTCGAAACCGTAGTAGTACAGCACAGCACCACTCGTGTCGCGGATACTGATCTCGTTGGGACCGGTCGGTGGATTAAGCGCGTGATCGCGACTGCGGGACGCCCGAACGGTGCGTGTGATCCACGAGCTTTATTTGTTGTTGCCCATTCCTCCTCCTACTAAACGCCGAACACGTATGCTGACTTCCTCACCAGCAACCTCGTGACGGAGAAGGCGAGAAACGGCATTTGAAAGCATATATTATTAGAAATTTGGTCATAAATTCGTAATCGTAAGATATATAAATCATGAAGCGACAATTGGGGGTGTGGGGATGCAGAAAGTATGCATGAGATCGGATCGTATCTCTGCTGCTCTAAAGCGTGCATCCGCTTTTTCGTATAGTTTTTTGTACATACAAACGAGGGAGAAATTGGTGGATACAGAGAACGGGGGAATAAACCGGACACGGACACGCTTGATGCAGAAGAAAATGAAATGAAAAGGGCTCAAAGGAGGGTAGGAAAAGCTGAAAGCGTCAGCTGGTCCAAAGATGGTCACCGATACCGATGAACAAGTGGTCAGCGCCCACCATTTCCTCTCTCTCTCTACATTTCCAACAAAGACTAGACGTCTAGACCCATGCCCCTCCATTTCTGACCAGAGAACATGATACTCCTGCCTGCCTTTGGAAATGATTCTTGTAATCTCAGGATATTCTATGAATATATAACTGCCACCAAATTGTATTAACTTCTTTTTCTTCTTCTACTGCTACTGTTACTACAACTGCAACCCTTCACAAAATACCCCAGTAAATTTTAATCAATCTAGTACCATCTATGGTAAAATTTTCCGAGGAAAAAAAAGGACATTGTCATCTAGCAATTCAGCAAGCACACACCAAGGTTCAGAACTTCATATATGCGAATGCACCTGAAGTAGCAAACCTTAAGTAGCAAAAAGTAGAAGTGAAAAAGTACTCAAGATTACAACAGGCACGTCTGAAGGCTCCTCCAGCTCAGGGACTGGAAAAGGAGATGTTGCAGTCTACGCTCGGATGAACGAATTTGATGAACCGGCAAGGTTTATTGAAAAGCGCATAACTGACCAAAACCTTTGAAAACCTGTCTAGGATCCAAGTCAATCCTAGGCAATCAAGTCTGAATTCTGTGCGGTTCATGCATCAGCCAACTCAATCGTCCGGATCCTTCACAAAATTCAGCAGTCTAGTACTATATAAGATGCGCCATCACCCTGGAAGGACCGGGGATTTTTCGGGCCTCAGACTAGCTGATCGACCAATTCAGCCTACAAACGTCACATGGCAACGGTTCAGTATGTAGTGAGAATAGGAGGCAGTTTATAATATGAGCTATCACCCAACAAGAACCGGGGATTTTCCAGACTCAGACTAGCTGATCAACCAATTCAGCCTACAAACGTTACATGGCAACAGCTCAGAAGATTTCTCTATGTAGTGAGAAAAGGAGGCAGTTTCCCTAGTGCCCCAAGCACAGGCGCCTGAGTGTCGGGGAAGAACTTCGCCCCCGGGAGCTCTGTCACCGTGCCCTCCTTGGTGACGGTGACCGGGTACCTGAGCAGGTGCCCAGGGAGGTCGGCTTCAAGGCTGTCGCTGGCGTAGAGGTCCCAGTACTTGTCAGCCATCTGGTTCACCCTCTGAACGCACTCCAGGCTACCGGGGTTGAGGAAATCATCGTGTAGCATGCCGAGGTGCTCGTACCAAAGCGACATCCGGAAGCCGTGGACCTGACCTCGGGCGACCTGGCCTTTGGTGTTCAGGTGGCACGGCTGAAACGCGCCCATGGCGATCTCGGAGTCCCTTCCCCCATCCATTGAGCGCTGGTTGATGTTGGCAGATCCAACGATGATGTATTCGTCGTCCACTGGAACAGACAATGAGCAGATAATACAGGTTAGTATTAAAGTTGAACCAAATGAAACTGTGTAGGAAATGAGATAAGACTAGGTGATGATATCAAGCAGCAAGAATGGAACAGTTCAGATATGTCAGATATTTATGGTTCTGGGACATAATCCTTTATCCTGCTTAATGAAAAACAGGCAGTACTCGCTCTCGGAAAAAAAAACATAATTCTTTTAAACAAATCCTGAAATGCAAATCTGAGCTGTCATATGCACTTCTAATTACATGAGGGTGTACATGCTAGACAGATCTAACTTTAATCACATGAAACGTGTCCTGATAGAGTATGACTGAAATAAGACTAGGTGATAATTCAGCCAGCAAGAACAGAACAATGTGGATATACATATACCTTTTCAAGCTGAAGTCATGTCATAGTTTGTTAGAACTTGGAAAGATGTTTCTAAGACATCTACAAGAATGGACCATGAAAAATCTGAAACGTCCTATGATGACTGAGGAAGAAGGTGCAAATAATTTCATAAAGTAGATTGAATTTGAAACAGCCTAAGAGTAAATCCGCAGTACTAGACTAAGAAATCGATCACGTTCGAAGGCATACCTATCATCATCTTGGAGTGAACGTAGATCATGAAGCGCCGTGCATTCTGCGCCCGAGCATAGTCTGTCCCATCAAGTGGACGACCTGAAGGTTCATACTCACCACTCATTTTCACCTCCCTGTTCCCCAAGCAGAAGAATGTAAGATAATCCCTAGGGTTCCTGTTGATCCTCTTTGCCTCAAGGGCAACAGAAATGTCATTGTACATCATCTCCATAGTCCTCCTCTGCCAGTCCAGTATGGCCTGCACAGATCCACCAGCAGGAGGGCCTTCTGGCCACATTGGCAGGACGACATAGACTGCGAAATGCTCACCAGCTTCAATCTTGCTCACAATCTTCAGCGAGATCTCTCTTGGGATAAGATGCAGTGCTTCAATCTCCTCTGGCTTTATCCCGTCGGCTTTCCACCCAAATGAGCTGCCGAGGAAGTACTGGTTCTCGATGTAGATGAAGTGTTTGGCACGGCGTATGGCGTGGATGTAGGCGTCCTGGATGCTCCTGTCTAGGACATTATTCTTGCCACTGACAAGGCCAGATTGAGCTGCGGCCTCTGGGGCGCTAGGGAAGCCATAGCACGCTCCACCATCAATGGAGCGGAACAGCTGCACGTTCCATGTCTCCTGATCGTCCGGGAACATCACTGGTGAAGGCGGTATGATCAGGTCCTCCATAACTTTGAGGTTGACAAGGAGATCAATTCCGCCCCCTTGCTTCCTCCACCGCTGTTCAAAGTTGTAGAGCACATCCCATGCGGCTGGGCCTTCGATCTTGGAGTGGATGTCGTGCCATGGTTCCCTTGGCCCACCGTTGTTGATGGACGCACCAGCGAGGTTGGGCTGGTGGAAGTCCTTATGGTGCGCTGTATCTAGAGTCCGGAACAGCGAGTGAAACTGCGTGTCATAGCGGCCATCGCAGAGGTCGAGGCCGCCGACGAAGCTGAGGATGCGGCGGCGGTCGCTGTGCCTCGCTGGCATTTCGTGGTCGACCACAACGATCTTCTGGTGGTGCGTGATCATGTAGGCGATCTGCGCGCCCATGACGGCGCTGCTGCCAGCGTCGGGATTGCGGGGGCAGAGGATGCAGTGCACGTCGCTGCCGCGGAAGTACTCCGCCGTCTCGGCGTCGTGCGTGCTCATGAACCCCCACTTCATCCCTAGGGACTCGACGGAGGTGCGGTCGTCCCACACCAGCATGAGCACCCGCACTCCTTCGCTGGCCTTGCGCTTGAGGAGCTCGCCGAGGGTGGCGTCGCCACCGGGGCGCGGCCGGCTGCCGTCCCTCAACAGCGTGATCTCAGTGTACACCGACCATCCGGTGATGTAGATGAGGTGGCGCGCGTTGCTGATGGCGTCGAACACGTCCTCCCAGCACCTGCCCGGCTCGTAGAGGCGGCCGCCGGCGAGCGGGATCCTGGGCGCGAACGCGTCGGGCGTGTGCGCGTCCTGGTACAGCGTGACCCTGCACCCGGGCCGCTGCGAGAAGAAGGTGTAGGGCACGCCGGGGTACCGCGCGCCGCCGACGCCCCGGCCCCACCCGCGGGGGTCGGCGGCCACGTCCTGGAACCGCAGGCGCACGCGTATCTTGGGCCCGTGCGGGAGCCGCTTCTTGCTGGCGTCGAGGATGTCGAGCGACCGCTCGATCTCCTGGCCCCCGAGGAGGTCCCGGACGGGGAGGTAGGCGCGGCCGATGAGCGTGGCGCCGACGGGCTGCGCGGCCTTGACGGAGAAGACGACGTCAGAGGCGAAGTGGGCGCAGTAGATGTGGAACACCTCGTACCAGCGCGGGTTCATGGGGTCGCCGGTGATGACCCGCGTCCGGCCCACGCGCGCCCGGCCGAGGTCCACCGTCGCGTACAGCCGCGTGGAGCCCTGGCCGAGGCCGAGCGAGTCCTCGAACCCCTCCACGAACTGCACGCGCGGCACGAATCATACAGATCTTGAGTCCGAAGGAAGCGAAGCAAGGAAGCTACTGCTAGCATTTCCGATGAAGAGAGAGAAGGCAGAATCGGCTGATTTTACCTTGCGGAAGATCCGGGGGCCGCCGCCGGTGGCGCGGGTGGGGTTGGTGAGGTGGTCGGCCTCCAGGATGGTCGCATCGAGAGTGCCGTGCAGCAGCAGGTGCGCCATGGCTGCACCTCCTCCACCTCACCTCCTCCACAGCTCCCTTGTGAAAACTTCACCTTCCAGCTTCCAGTTCCAGAACGGAGGAAACAATGTGACAATAGGTGGGGGACAGAGACGAGACACCTATGACCTATCAGCTTTCGTCAAAAGTGGATGCGCCCGCTGATGTGATCACCAAGCGTGGCAGGAAATAGGCTGGCTGATTTGGATATAATTCAGAGCTAGAGATTGTGTGGAGAAATTAAGAGGGGATTAATTCGGGATGGAACAGAGGTAGGAAATTAATTTGCCGACGATTTGCTGAAGCCGATGAAATACACGTGAAGTCGTGTTTAAAAAAAATTTGGCTGAGATCAGAGAGAATCCAATGTACAATGAACTGTTTGACTCCGTGAGTGCTTCATCGTCTGGTCAGCAAAGTCCAATGGTGCTCACACTATCAACTATCTATCGCACTGTCGGTGGGGGAGGCCACTCGAAATGGTCGCACAAAGTCAACATGCACAGCAGCCATACAAAGATCTGGGAGGAAGTTAGATTCAAATTTCAAATTAGAGCACAGAAGCAGACAGATGGTCGCGCAATGCAAAGGCGCTGAACTCTCGTCGTGGGGACAAATGAGGAACAAACTACAACAGGCCCCAGAACCAAAAATGAGTCCCGCGGGCCCAAATGGCCCAAATGGCACCAGCGGCAATCTTGGGCTTTTGTTCTTTTTTTCCAAAAAAAAAAATCGGGTTAGGCAAGGCGTGGCGAGCAATGACGACAAAAAAGGTTTCGAGCACATCCCTGGCCCACTTCTATGGTAATAATAGCGTTATTCACACAAGCTGTTTTTCTATCTCCTACCAAAAAAAAGTAGATGTCCGAAAAAGCTATATTTTGTGGTTCCTTCAGCTCCTCGTCCCATGCTATAAGGCAAAGTCAAAACTAGAGAGAACCAACCAAAACGGAATTTCTATCCGTCGGCTGATTTTTCTTTTGGCTTTAGTTTTTTTTTTTGTGTCATGTTTTCTTTGTGGGCTGTCCTTTTGTATTTTGTGGGCTGTCTTTCTATATTGGGCTGGTTTCTCTTTTTTTTTTCTGGACACCAGACCAGCTCGAGGCCACGACGGGCCAGCCTAGTTGATGCTCTCTCCTCATGGACTCTTTGTCTGTAGTTTTTTTTTTGACACAAGGCCTGCTACGGAGCAGCACCACACCATGATAGGTCAGCACACAACTGACCCTTTCTTTCCACTGATATGTACACAATTATGTTTTAATTTTAGTTTCAATTTTATATTCTTTCTTCTTTAGTTTTTATTTTCTATTTATTAGTTTTATTTTTTTCAATTTTAGTTTCATCTTTGTAATTTCCATTTCAGTTTTTTTCCTTTTTCATTTTGTGATGTTTACTTTTCATTTTCTATTTGTTAGTTTTGTTTTTTTTTTATTTCATTTTTGTAATTTTCATTTCAGTTTTTTTTTTTTTTTCATTTTTTCTTTAGTTTTCATTTTC
>JADLZL010001423.1:0-11199 GCA_015844335.1 Chrysopogon serrulatus
GGGACCAAAAATAAGGGCCCTCCTAACAATTAGCCCAAGAAATGCAAAACTAGGCCACACAAGAATAAAACACGGCTCCGCCAAGGCCCAAACAAGACCGCACACACTAACACCCCCGAGCCACATTGCCGGGACTTCAAGCAAACGCTAACTTTTTGGCTCCAAGCCTTCCCTTTGCCAAGGCCCTGACGAGTTCCTTATTTTTTCCGCCTCGCCCGAGCCTCCCCCGTAGAGGCCTTTGGACGGGCGCCTGCTCGAGCCCGCCTCCGAGCCTCTCGCCAGGCCTCGGCGGCGCCTGTCCTGACCGACCGAGCCTCCCTCGAGGCCGAGGTCTCGTGGGACGGGCACTAACACTCCGCCCGCCCGGGGCCTCCCTCGCGAGGCCTCGGACGAGTTCCCCGCCTTCCGCCCCGATTGCAGCCTCTGCGCTAAGGCTCCTGGACGGCACGCGCCTTTCATCACTGGGTCAAAGACTAAACCACTTGACGTGATATCTACCGCCCGCCTTCCCATAGTGACTGCCGCCGACGCTAGCCCCCTCGGTAGGGATGGGAGCCGTGTCTGCCACCACTTGCACCTCTCGCGCTCAAGGCCACGATACGCAATCCCTACAAGAGCGGCCATGCCTCGCCACCGTAGGGGCGTCATGATGATTAACCCCCGTAACAGTCCCATCACGGGAGTCCAAATACGAGCACGCCGCATCCGGGAAGGAGCACGGCGCCACCCCCCTGCACGGGCGGTCGGTCTCGGGTGTCCCGCCACCGTGCACCCAAAGCTTCCAAAGTGTAACCGGGTGAATGGAGATGGCCGCATACGCCGATTCTACGCCGCCCACGCCGATACGACAACGATGCCGCTGCCTCTGGGGCCCGGACCGGGAGTGAGTCAAAGCTACAAGAGGCCATAGTGCCCGGGCACGCCATCATGACGCCCACGCCGACCCCCGGCAGAGGCAAACGCCCCCTCCTTCGCTAAGAACGAGGGAGCCGACTCAGTAACGGCGCCCGCCATCGACAAAGGCGGGCGCCGTGCAAGATGAAACCGCCGGCCTCACCGTGGCCTCGGCACAAGGAGAGAGGGAGCCCCAAGGCCTCGGCGTAGATGAGGCGGCGCCCACCACCGTCTTTCCTATTCAAAATCAACTTTGTAAAGCCCGTCCCCTCCCCTTAGGCTATAAAAGGGGGGGACGGGGGTCCTTCAAGACAGTGAATCCAACCAAGCAAGTCAAGCAATCTCCTTGGCAAAAACACACACACACACACACACACACACACTCATCTCACACGAGACTTGGGGCAGTTCCCTCTCTCCACCTGCTTGTACACCCTACCTCCCCAGCACCTTGGTGCGGGGATAATACAAATCCTTCTTGTGTCCTTCTTGCACACCATCCGTGGTTGGGAGCACGCACGTAAATTCACTCGTTGGTACTAGGACCACTAGTTTTAGCACCGGCCGGTTGGCGCGCGAGGTAGGGGCTTGTGCGTGCTTTTTTAGCTTTCCCTTCTCGCCAAAAACAGGAATGGCCAGCAACGACATTTCCGGGGGGGATTCCCCCCCTAACTCCCTCGCCCCACCGGCCGGAGCCGTGGACCCCGATCCGGTTTGGTGAGTTCGAGTTCGTGTCAACCTGAGTCGATGCGACATGGAACTTCTCCGGGAGTCCGGGGACCTCGACCGTGCTCCGTGGAACACCGCGACTTCGCGGGAGGCGCCGTGGCACACGTTCCCGCCGAGCGACGGACGCACCACGACGCCGGCGTAGCGGGAGGAGGACCTTGCGGGCGTTGTGGGCTGGGCGGCGCCCCCGCTGCTGTCGCCACCACGCCAACCGTTTGGCACAGGTCCAACCCCACGCCACGTGCAGCGGCGCACGCCTCCACCGTCATGGGGCTCGGGAGAAAGGCGTCCCACGCGGCCGGGCCGGCGCTCCATGGAGCACCTCGACGCGGACATCCCCGACGGATCCATCCACGCCACGAGGGGAGTACCACGGTTAGGCGGGAGGAGCAGCGGCGCCACTCTAGCGAGCGCACATCCACCCCGATCCGTACCTCGAGGACACCTGAGCCGGGGTTCCTTAGGAGCATGCCTTCGCTTTCGGCTACCCCGGCTCGATCCCAGGCGACATGTATGATCCGACCGTGAATGCTTTCCGTGGAGATCGATGAACTCGGGCGTAGGCGGCAACGGCAACGACGCGCGACGAGGCCATGATCCCGAGCCAGCCGCAGGCGACTCCGGCGGGGCGCAACCCTGAGACTTAGCATCCTGGCCTCCCGGGCGAGGGCCAGACTCCCGGCGCATGCCCGGGCCCTCCGACCGGCCGAACTACCGCTACCCGGAGGGGCCCGCAAGTCCCCGCTATCCAGCGGATTCGGGAGCTTGGGGGCGGGCTCGGCGCGGCCGTCGCCATTACTTAGCCGAGGAGATAGAAGCGCATTTGAAACATACCCACCGTGGCAGCGCGCAATCCCTAGCCCCGCGCTCGTCGGCCAAGACGCGTGACGTCAGTAAGAATCGTCAACGGCGAGGGTGGGGAGCGTCCCCCATCTTCCCGTGCAGTGTCATAACGTGGCGGCGGCTGCCCTCCTCGCCCGGTCGATGCGGAACCATCGACCGGGAGGACGCCGGATTCGAGATGATTCGCGAGACTATCGAGGGCATTTCCGCCGGGCCCATCGGCCGAAGCTTCGACCTCCGGCATCGGACACCGAGGGATGAGGAGGATGAAGAGCCCACGGCCTTGCGCCAGAAGCCTTGGTCCCGCCAGAGGACCCATCGCGGGAGACCGATCCGCGGCGTTTTCGGGACGACCCATGGCAAAGACGACGATGGTGACGCGCCGCGAACGCCGTCAACAACGCCGCTGGCGAAGCGGAGCCGGGCGGATCGCGACCGCCCGGCCATGCGAGGCGGAAGGCGCGATAGCGACGAGGGCAGAGGATTTTCATGCGATCCTCCGGGGCCGACGCCTTCCGGGAGAGAGAGGCAAGACGGTTCCCTTCCGGTTCCGACGGCCGGCCAATCTTGCCAAATACTGAGAAACGAACCCCGAGGTTTGGCTCAACGACTACCGGGCGGCATGCCGTTTGGCGGCGCTGGACGATAACCGGCTTATCATCCGCAACCTTCCGCTGCACTTGGGTGATTCGCACGCCTTGGTCGAGCATCTTCCCCGCCCGCATAATCCGGCCCCGGGTCCGAGCTAGTCGTGGTTTTTGTGGAAATTTCCGTGGCACATACGGCGTCCCGGGAATCGTGGGATCTCCAAGCAATGGCCGCCAGAGGCTCGACGAGACGCTACGTGACTTCATCAGCGCTCTCGAAGAAGTGCACGGAGCTGCCCAACGTGGCCGGCATCGCCATCATCGCAGTATTCCTTGACGGCACGACCTACAAAGGAGCTCGTCCATGAGTTGGGTCGAAGATGCCAACCACCGCCAACGAGCTGTTCGAGGTGGCGACGAACTTCGCCTCCGGCGAGGAGGCGGTAGGAGCGATTTTCCGCGACGTCGGCGGCAAAGGGAAGCGGAAGGAGGACAATGCCGAGGGGGAGGCAACCCGCGGCCGAGTAATGGAAAACACTTTTACAATTTTCTGCAAATAAGAACATGTCCGAGGCCCCGGGGCCGAGGACCTCAACTACACTTACACCGCCTCGAAGCCGAGCGAGACCTCGGCTTTGACCCATCAAAGCCGAGCCTCCCCGGGGGGCTAGGCGGGGGAACTCCCTCCGAAAGGCACTCGCAAGCGCACTTTTTTTTGTTGATCGTTTTTGAACATTTTCGTGTTACAAATCTCGAACGCTCGGAAAAAGGGTAACGGAGGGATTACTCTCGAAACCTAAGGTTTGGTTGAGCTACGGAGTTGCTTACGCCCATGCGCTACGACACTCCTACTCACTACCATAGGACGAGGTACCTCATGCTTTGAGGAAGGGCTGCTCCAAACGTCAAGGCCGGGAAAGCCACGAGGCCGCCCACGCCCCAGTGCTATGGTGCCTCTGCTTAACCACCTTTGACTAAAGGACTCCTGTGTCCCCGCGAGGACCCTAATCTAAGTACGAGGCGAGAATCAAAGACACGAAAAGTAAACAGAAAACGAGAAAACAAATCATAAGGCCTCGACGGGCAACGGTACTTGTCAACCAGACAGAATAACGAAAAACTAATCAAGTTTTCTTTACATGGGCACGCTCGGCCCACACCAGACTTCACTGGGGGGCGTCCGACCCCCCTCCTCCCCTGGTGGCGGCATCCATGGCGTCGGTGGCGTCGGCTCCTTCGGCAGCGTTAGGGAGGATCGCCGTCTGGAAGTGCCCGACCAGCGCAGTCGTGGCCCCTTCAGCCCGCTGAAGCAGCTCGTCGAACACCTCCCTCTCGCGACCCTCCTCGTCCTCGGCGACGACGAGCCCCTCGGAAACTTTGGGGAGGTCGAGGTCGTAGTGGGAGAGGGTCATCGCCAAGGTGTGCGACACGCCGGTCCCAGGCCGGGTGAAGAAGCGGCACAGGGCCTTCCACCCATCAGGCACGCCTCCAGGCGGCCCGATTGAATTTGTAGGTAGACTCGCCGGCCTCGACCATTGTACCAAGCGGCTCAGACCTTCTCCTTCGGGGCCTCGAGCTCGCCTGCTTGCAGTGGGCAAAGGCACGTCTGCTTGCCCGAGGTCCGCCGCTTGCTCCGACGACTTCCTCCTCGGCTCGCATCGCCGAGGGGGTCGGCCTTGGGGCTGGAATGCAAGATCACGGCCCCCCAAAAACGACAAAGACTTACCTTCCGTCCGCACCACCTCCTCCGCCCGGTGTGCTGGGCTGGATGGCCTCATTCGGCGCTTGCCCAAGCTCGGCCCGCACCATGGTGGCGTCGTCGACAAAAAGGCGGTGATCGGTGTCCATATTTTTGGTTCTCTGTCAAGGTCCAGATGGTGCTTGGGAGGCTTCACGGCAAGCGCCGTCCTCATCGCCTCCTTCTCGGCACGCGGAGCTTGTCGAGCTCCTCGTTCCGAGCAACCCGGCTCGGTCTTGCACTGGGTTTGCCTCCCGTCGTTGGAGATGGGCGCCTCCTCGTTCCAGCCGCCCTTGGTCCGGCCGCCGGACCGGCGTGTCGCACACCTTGGCGATGACCCTCTCCCACTACGACCTCGACCTCCCCAAAGTTTTCGAGGGGCTCGTCGTCGCCCGAGGACGAGGAGGGTCACGAGAGGGAGGTGTTCGATGAGCCCGCCCGGCGGGTGAAGGGGGCCACGGCTGCGTTGGTCGGGCACTTCCAGACGGCGATCCTCCCTAACGCTTGCCGAAGGAGCCGACGCCACCGACGCCATGGATGCCGCCACCGAGGGGAGGAGGGGGGTCGGGACGCCCCCGGTGAAGTCGGTGTGGGCGGCGTGCCCATGTAAAAAAAACTTGATTAGTTTTTCGTTATTTAAATACGGTTGACAAGTACCGTGGCCCGTCGAGGCCTTATGATTTTTTTCTCGTTTTTACGTTTACTTTTCGTGCCTTTGATTCTCGCCTCGTACTTAGATTAGGGTCCTCGCGGGGACACAGGAGTCCTTTAGTCAAAGGTGGTTAAGCAGAGGCACCATAGCACTGGGGCGTGGGCGGCCTCGTGGCTTTCCCGGCCTTGACGTTTGGAGCAGCCCTTCCTCAAAGCATGAGGTACCTCGTCCTATGGTAGTGAGTAGGAGTGTCGTGGCGCATGGGCGTAAGCAACTCCGTAGCTCAACCAGCCTTAGGTTTCGGAGTAATCCCTCCGTTACCCTTTTTCCGAGCGTTCGAGATTTGTAACACGAAAATGTTCAAAAAACGATCAACAAAAAAGTGCGCTTGCAGAGTGCCTTTCAGGAGGAAGAGAAACTCTAATTTCTCCCGGGACGCCACCGCCAGGTCCTACAACGATCAGGGCCAACGGATTAGCCGCCTTTGGGCGCTCATGCCAAGGTAAGGCTTCGACCACAAATGTTTGTATTACCTTCAACGGTCGGGGAGGTCCACTGGAAGATCGGCGAAGCCGGACCAAGCGGGTTTTTGGCCGACTTCATGTACTTATCACACTTTTCCTCCCACCTGGTCGACTCAGCGTCGTCCGGCACGGGGCTGGCCGGTCCTCGGGTCTGCGGTCCGGCGGACAATGCGGCGTTTGGGTGGAGGACCTCGGCGGCGCCCGGTCGACGACCCCATACGGTTTCTTTGCTGAGGAGGTAGCATCCGCGACCACCTCTCTTTCCCTGGGCGAGGGGTCTCTCCTCGAGGAGGGGGATCTCCACCACCTCTGCGTCGAGGCGTGGGGCTTAGGAGGGCGAGCGGGCGCTCGCTCCTCCATGACCGTCGCCCGGTGGCCATCGGGCGGCGCCGTCCGGCCTTCGCGGCGAGGCGATCACGTCCGCGACCTCCACGGCGGAGCGCCAGGGAACCTCGCCGGCGGGGCGCTTGCGCCCTCTCCGTCGCGGGCGGAGGGTGGCTCCACGGCCGAGGTGCCTCGATCACCGCTTCCTCGGTCGCCGCGGCTCTCACCACCCGAGGGGCAGCGGTGGCGCTCGCCCGTCGGCCTGTAGCCTCACCGCTGCGTGGAGCGAGCGGGGCCGGGGGCCGGGGCCGTCTTGTTTTTGCTGCGTAGCAAGAAGAGTGAGTCTTTAAAAAGCAAAAAGAGAAAAAGAAAGAAGAGCGGCGGAAGACTAAAGGACAAACACCTACCGGGGCGGACCGGTGGTTGAAACGACCGGGCTCATGGAACCATGCTCGTTGGGGGCTCGGACTGAGGTGTCCTCGGCCCGCGCGACTCGGGGGTCACGGACACGGGACAGCTGGCCCACCGTCGCCGCCTCTTCGGCCGAGAGGCTGCGCCTCACCTCGGCGGTCCTCGCCGCCTCGGGCCGTTCCGGGGCAGGTCCGAGCCGCCCCGGCGGGGCCCGATGGCGTGGATGACTCAGGGGGCCTCGCCCCTTCCGGCGGAGTCCGTCTCGCCGCCCCCGGCTGAAGCCTCGGCGGAGTGAGGGGGGGGCGGTGTCCTTCAACGGCCACGGCGACCACTCCCTTCCTTCACGGGGGGGCGATACGGCCAAGCCGAAGAAGCTGTAGTCCTCCTCCTCCTCCTCGTCGTCCCTCATCATCGTCATCGGCCGGAGGTGTCGAGGGCGTCGGCTCCCGGGGAGTCCCTCCTCCTCCCGCCGGCGCCTCCGCTTCTCCAGGGTGGCGTTTCTCACACTCCTTGCGGATGTTCGGTCCTTCTTCTTCTCCTTCTTCTTCTTCTCCTTCCCTGCTCCTCCCGCGATGGCCTTGTTAGCCTCCTTCTTCACCGCGGAGGCGGGAGGCTTTGACGCTTTCAACTTCCCGGCCCCTGCGAGGAAAAAGAACAAGGTGAGGATAAAGGGGGAGATGCGGGCATCAACGATACAAGCACAATCAAAGGAACTCACCACGGAGATGGCATTCGGGTGGGGGCGCATCGCGACCCTATAGAGGAGGGAAGGGTCGGTCACCGTCGCCGCCTCCTTTCGTCCGCCTCGACAACCTCGTCGAACTTCGAGATCGACGGACGACATCCTTGTCCCGGCCAGGGGGCTCCTTTCTGCATGTCGAACAGGAAAAGCCGCCTCGACATGAGGGCGGGACTCGCCGTTGGTGGAAGGCAGCGATGACGACCGACGCATCAACCCTTTACGGGTCGGCATCTTCAAGGCACGGAACACCTTCAGCGGAGTGGTCTTCTCCTCGATGATCTCCTCCCTCCACCTTGCGGGCTCCGCCTCAAACACCTTCCCGGTGAAAGCGGGCAGGTGACGAAGTCGTTCCAGGAGATAGAACCGCCGGCGCGCCCGGCCGCGGTTGGAGGAGGCGAGCCTCGTCGGGATGTAGGAATCTCGGTGGCGATTCCGCGTTGCAGTATGCGACTCCCGACTTGGGACGGGCATCCCTCTTCCCCCTTCCGGCGCCCTTGAAGTAGAAGCCCTCGAAGAAATAGAGCCGAGATCCCGATGGGGCTCGACTCAGGTACCCCCCAGGCGACGAACACCGCCAGCTGCGTGATGGAGTTGGGGTTGAGGTTTCCAGCTCGGCCGTAGTACTCGAGGATGGCCCTCAAGAACCGCCCACCGGCATCTTGAACCCGTTCTCATGGAACGCCGTGAAGCTCACGACGCGTACCGGGCGGTGCGGGGACAGGTCGGCCGGGCGGACAATCCACTCGGGGGCGAGCCTGGTGCCCGGCGCAGAGGGAGGGCCCCCTTCCCCACGAAGCGTCGTCGCCTCCCGGCGGCGTCACGGGGCTCGTTTCCCATTCCTCCGCCCGGCGATCTCGGGCCTCGGCGCCATGGCAACGGTGGCTAGGCGCATGCAGGTGGTTTCTCTCCCTTCGCTCCCGTTCCCTCTCGGCGGCGATGCGATGCAGATGGCGGCGGCGGAGGAAACGCGGGCGCAAGGGCGGAAGGCAAGAAGAAAACTGACGGCCACCCACACTAGGTATTTATACCCAAAAACCCTGATCGGTTCACCTACCCGCATTTAATGCATGATCGCGCGGGATTTTTCCACTTTCAGTACCGTCGCCGCGGAGACCCGAGGCGTCGGCCGCGCGGCGACCCCAGCCACCACGGCCCGGCGCCTCACGCCGCGATGCGAAATTTTTTCTCCACATAAAATCCGGCACCGCGGAACGGGGGGGGCGCGCGGCGCGGCAGTGGCGCCGCAGCGCCGCACATCACATCCCCAATGGGACCCGCAAGCCCGCACGCCGCGGCAAGCGCCACGACGGAGAAAGTGGGGCCCGCTACCGCTTCGCCTTGGCCTCCACATCCAGCGGCCCACGAAAAGCGCCCGTCCCCCAGCGGGGGTGTTCACACCAAGCGCTTCCTTCCCAGGAAGGAAGGCGGCTTGACCCATTTCGGTCCAGGTGCTTGGCTGGCCCATCTCGGGGTTCGGCGGCTCCCTCGGGACTAGCCGAGTCGGGAGGCAGCTCGGACGGCCTCATACAACATAGCCCTGCAGCGGCAGAGGCCGTCCTTGTAGCATCCGAGGCCGGCCACGGCAGCTAAGAAAGGGGATCAGGCGTGGGAAACACCGAGCCCTCGGGACCGGCGGACGGGACCCGAGCCCCGCCTCCCGGGACACCGTGCGAGGCTCTCTTAAATGCGCCTCCGGGCCCGGCCAGCCCCCTAGCGAAGCGGGGCACGAGGCGTTTCACTGAATCCTCCCGTTAGCAGCTCACGGATCTAGTTGCGTGTGACACTCGTCAGCGTGACAAAATCCACCCTCTCCCTGCTTGGAAGGGATCGTGAGGCGTTCACGAAGTTGCGACCAAAGTACCTTGCGGCCGCCCCACGCCCGAGGCAGGACTCGGGCTACCCGATGCGCCGGCGACGGGTAGGGGAAACGTCATCTAACCACGCGTCATGCCCCTCGGACGAGCCCGGCGGGCCAGGGGACTCGGCAAGCAGCAGAAACACTACATTTGAGAACCATTAAGCCCTCGGAGAAGCACCCACACTCCTCCGAGGCCTCGGGGGCTACCGGCCGGAGATGCTTCAGCGCCCCCCCCGGAGAACGATCTACGAGGTGGAGAACACCCTCACCAAGCACGTACAAGCCCTCGAAGGATCACTTTCGCGCCCCTCAGGAGGCCTCGGGGACTACACCGCAGGGTGCGCTTCAGCCGCACCAGGCGTAAGGAACGCCTAGAGCATCTAACGCCTAGCCCGGCGGGGAACTAGACAAAGAAGCACGACCTCGGCCTACGAGCGAGTGCTCCCCACTCCTTTCAGAGGCTCGGGGCTACCGGTCGGGGACCAAAATAAGGGCCCTCCTAACAATTAGGCCCAAGAAATGCAAAACTAGGCCACGCGGTAACAAAACACGGCCTGCCAAGGCCCAGTAGACCGCACACTAACACCCCGAGCCCACATTCTTTGGGACTTCAAGCAAACGCTAACTTTCCGCCCCGTCAAGCCTCCTTTGCCAAGGCCTCGGGACGAGTTCCTATTTTCCGTCTCGCTTAGAGCCTCCCGTAGAGGCCTCGGACGGGCGTCCGACTCCGACTCACCCGAGCCTCTCGGCCGGAGGCCTCGGGCGGCGTCCGCCTTCCGTCCCGACCGAGCCCTCCCCTGGCCGAGGTCTCGGATGGGCACTAACACTCGCCTCGCCCCGAAGCCTCCCTGCCGAGAGGCCTCGGACGAAGTTCCGCCTTCCGTCCGGCCCGAGCCCCCGCTAAGGCCTCGGGCGGCACGCGCCTCATCACACGGTCAAAGACTAACCCGACTTGGCGTATATCTACCGCCTTCCCACGGTTGTCGGGTGGCCTAGCCTCGGCGGGGGGATGGGAGCCGATCCCGTCACCACTCGCACCTCTGCGCCCGCGCTCACGATTCGCCAATCCCTACAGTGGCGGCCATGCACGCCAAGCGTAGGGGCGTCATGATGATTAACCCCCATGCAGGTCCCATCACGGGAGTCCAAATCACGAACACGCCGCATCCCGGGCGGGAGCACGGCGCCACCCCATGCGGGCGGCCGGGTCTTCCGTGTCCCGCCATTGTGCACCAGGCTTCTTAACCGGGGGCAGATGGAGATGGCCCCATACGCTGTATCTCTACGTCAGCCACGCCGTATAACGACAACGATGCCGCGACCCTTGGGGGCCCGGACCGGGAGTGAGTCAAAGCTACAAGCAGCCACAGTGCACAGGCACGCTCATCATGACGCCCACGCCGACCCCGGCGAGGCAAACAACGCCCCCTCCTTCGCCAAGAACGAGGAGCCGACTCCACGTAAGCGGCGCCCGCCATCGACAGTGCGGGCGCCGTGCAAAGACAGAACCGCCGGCCTCACCCGGGGCCTCGGCACAAGGAGAGGGAGCCCCAAGGCCTCGGCGGGATGAGGCGGCGCCCACCACCGTCTTTCCTATTCAAACATCAGTCTTTGTAAAGCCCGTCCCTCCCCTTCCGGCTATAAAGGGGGGGACGGGGTCCTTCGAAGACAGGTGAATCCAACCAAGCAAGTCAAGCAATCTCCTTGGCAAACACACACACACACACACTCATCTCACACGAGACTTGGGGCAGTTCCCTCTTTCCACCTGCTTGTACACCCTACCTCAGAGCACCTTGGTGCGGGGATAATACAAATCCTTCTTGTGTCCTTCTTGCACACCATCCAGGGTTGGGAACACGCCGCGTAAATTCACTCGTTGGTACTAGGACCACTA